>JAZHYW010002503.1:0-55000 GCA_037355805.1 Ixodes ricinus
CCTTAATGAGAACCAAAAAGCAAGTACCAAATGTTTCTGAAGACAGTGTCCTTGATAATTTCTGAGTGGCTTTCAGCTGCTCAAAATGCAAACCAGCATTGCTTATCGCACAACCCACACCTGCTCGACATAGTAGGTAATTATATGTGCAAACCACGTGATGTGTATACGCAACTGATGTGCAGTTGCGCGGAGGAACAGGGCAACAAATTTTCGAGTTTATACTACCTATTGTGCAACCCAATATCACAGCAGACTACGATATTTAATGGAAAGCTATCATATTCGAAGCGATAAGCAAAAGCAAGGTTAAAGTACGCCGAGAGCAGATCTACAGCTACCAAGGCGGGAGAGCTGCTGGCCGGCAAGGCTTCGGATCGGACCGCGCTCTCAGTTCTATCAAATCACGATTTATCTTGCGGGAATGCGGTTCCAACTTCTAACGATGTAAGTACTAAAACGGAATCTTTTGCTCATTAGTTTTCAACTGGCTGGACGTCCAGACCCCGGGCCGCAGAGCCTCAGGCAATTTGATGCTTAACGACTGGACTTCACCTCGGCCAACTAGCTGAACTGCTTATGGTTGAAGAATAACAATCCAGCTGCAGTGTGGTGTAGCGCTGGGAATCTGACCCCCCGAGTTTTTTCGTGCGCTTCTGACTCGGGATACACAGGGAGAGTAAACAGAACAAAGGATTGCAAAGCCGACCAAGCTAAACGCGCTCACTGTTGCCAATCGAGTCGATAGAAACCGAAACCAAGACAAAATACAATTGTTTTGGTGCACGCTTTGCAGAATTGGGTGCATAATGACGCGAGGTATTGGCTGTGGAGCAGTATCCGCAACATGGTGCAGGATGGTGCAGACATATGCGTTCGCGCAAAATGGCGCAAAATGGCACAAAGGGTGCAGCCATTCTACTTCTGATTATAGTGTTTGTAATTTATGTACAGTGTTTTGTGGCACCTAATAAACGGGAGCGGAAGTTCGCTCCGCCAAACGAACCAGCGTCGGTGCTTGTTTTCGTGCCCAGTCGACAAACGCAAGACGGACCACGTGGGGCCGGTGGAGGCACACAGAGTTCCAAGGGTACCATTGAGTACCAAAAGAATGCCAGCACCGAAGATAGACTGCTAAAGATGATGTCTGCGATTCTTCCAAGTTGCAACGGAAAACTCGAATTAAATATGCGGGCAAACACTACGAACTTGCGTGATGCAGAAGCCCATACCACAGATACCAGACGTGGCAAATTCCCGTTCCACGCCAGCTCTGCGACTCGATAGCTCCATGCGCTCGGTAGAGTTGCAAAATTTGGTCACCGAATGTAGGTCGAAATCTCTTTGGTCACAACTATTCGCGACTCCAGCGACCTATAGGGGCGCCACCGCCAAACAAACATGGCGGCTGAGTCCAGGTCACGTCGGCTCGGGACGGCCCTAGCCGGGCTGCCTGAACGGTTGCCGCATTCAATTTAGCAGATTTTCTTTGTTTAATGCCACAATTTTATAGGTATCTGAACTGAGGCGGTTAGGTGTAGCCGGTGCACATACAGTTGCAGAGCATAGTTTTGTTTTCCAGGTGTTTTTTGTTCTTTTCATATCAAACTTTCGTTTCGGAGATTTCGTTCAAAACCGAAGCTATGGGCTCCGGAGGGACTGTAATAGACTCTAATCAGTTTTGATCATCTAAGGAAAGCGGCGATGACTACAGAATTGTTCCACCGAGTGCAATTATCAGCTAACTCGCATGCCTCGACCATGCGACTTATCTGTCCAGGAAATCGAGCTTTTGTGCGTATCCGCAGTTTAAGAAACAGCCGAAGTCGTCTGCTCGGTCAACAACACGGGCTGCAGGAAAATTACGATAATTAAGCAAGCGCTTCTTGAGCCAAGAAGCATTTTAACCCGTTGGCGCCCCACTAAGCAGCTGATACCCGTATTTCAATTCAGGTTTTAGTAGCAATCGAGAAGTAATTTTGACGAGCGGGTTATGTATGTATTATATTACGTACTATGTCCCACTAAAGCGATATTAGTATATTCTTCGGGTTGAAAAATGATCTTAGTTGACTAGCTATTAGGTGAAATGCTGAATAAAAGTATATTTGACAGACAGAGAGATACTACTTAAACTCTAGCCAAATGGTTCTAGCCGGTAGCACGGAGACGAATGCGGACAAACTGAAGAGAGTCTTCATCGGAGGTTCACGCAGAACCTCTCTGTAATTGAACTGGACTTCGAATCCTGAACGGAGAAAATTAGTACTTTTTGTGTGCCGCTCAACCTGAGCAAATGTAGACGTATATTGCTGCTGGCTTCGACGGGGGTATAATATAAATATTGGAGGCGTGATAGATCCTAACGCCGTGATAGCTTCTATCTTTGAGAGGCGCGTCCCCACCTTTTGAAAGCAGATAATTCCCCACCTTTGAAAGCAGATAATTTCCCTTATTAATCGTATGCAGCGAGCAGGTTTTCCTGAATCAAGTAATTGCAGAAAATCAGCCCAACTCCTTCAGTGTGGTCCAGAGGCTTTTTCGGCGAAAAGCAGCCAAGATGAATAGCCAACGCACCGACCGGCATGGGTTGCTCAAACTTGAAGCTAATCGAAAACACAACCAAACTCAAGAAAAGCAGCTATCGAACCTTCCCATTCACTTGACTGCAACATTGGTTTTCCCTCCAAGTGAAACACCTCGTCTGTCGTCTTCAGTTCACTGTTCTACTTCCTTATAAAGAAAACCACTTATCAGTTACCAAGTAGTCCTCACTTTGAATGTGATTTGAGACAGACAAGAAATCAAAACGTTTTTCCGTGATTCCTCCCCATCCAAGAAATCGTAAGCACGCGACTGTGCGTTGTGGAGTAAACGGGCTTTCAAACACGTGGATGGAAGGAAAAAATGTACTGAGGCTTCACCGCACTAATGAACACTCAGGCAAACTTAGGAAATTTTCGGGCCTTTATCAAATTACATTGTTCGCCACCGCGCCGACAACGCGTGTCCGCGAAAGCCACCAGAGACGCGGAGGGGCGCAAAGCGACCTGGACCGGCTGGTTCCCGGTTTTCCCGCTTGGTGGCGTCCGTTTTGCTGGAGTCGCGAATAATTTCGAGGCGCCCCTCCCAGTCGCGCGCTGGTAAAACCAAACGTCTTTGCTTTCGGGGCACTCCAGATTCCGGAAATTGTGGTCTGCGAGGTCAGAAACCCCTCTCCCAAAGATAACAAGATGATATTCAATGATTCATAGTGCTGGGGTGTGGCCGGGATCAGCTTCGGCAGGCCGAAGACACGTTTGGAATCCGCGATCTTATGCCGGCAACTTCTCAAAAAATGGGTTTTCAACGCTCCGTTTTTGAAGTAACAATCACGCGCTGATGAGCCTTGAATTCGCAAATATTGAAACGCTGTATACACGCAGGCGGTGCTAGGAAATGTAAGTAAAAATAAGCAATACGAATAAGTCCATCTGCTGTCCGTCACACATGTCTGAAATTTCGGACCGGCTGAGGCTTACTTAAATGTTGGTCGGGCGGCTGGACCGCTGAGTGGACAGCTCGCTACCGCCGAATTCTTGGGGCGAAGTCGTTCGTCAAAGCTAGCTCAAAAGACTTCTATCTGTTCTCAGTGGGCGGCAATATGTGAGCATCATTTGCACTCAATGAGTCTTGATCAAAGCAATATTCGCTTGCAACTGCGTCTACCCAATGAACCAACATAGAGAGCGACGCAACAGGTTTACGCACTCGCGTCACCGAAGCTGGCTGCCGATGAACACAGCACGTTTACGCACTACCGTCTTCGGATGAGTTCTGCGAGGTCCTCCCGATAATGTGTGGTGGGTTTCACGGACCCTTGAGACGACCCTGAAAGGCCACACAGACCTTTAAGAACGACCCTGAAGGAACGCACACCTCTCAGAAAGATTTCTTGATGGGCCCCACAGACTTACTAGAGGCGCCTGGTGGGCCCATCAGACATTTCATAATATCCTAAAAGGCTTCTCATTCCCTCACAAAAAATCCTAGTGGGCCTCACAGACATTTATTCAATTGGGTCGTTTCAACTCAGGTGTTGTTCTTTTATATTGTACTAAGTACAATCTCGCAAACTTTTATCAGCGACGGTAGCCATGTGCGAACCGTTAAGTGCTCAGGCGCAATTACTTTCTCTCTTGGTTCCAGCTTCTTCGTTGTTATTCTGCGAGGGAAAACGAAATACGGATGTACGTAAACATACGGACATGCAGGCACGCACGCACAAAAGCACGCGAGCGCACGGACACGAACGCACGCACAGATGCACACGCAGATGTACCGGTACTGCATAGACACTCGCGCGCACGCGTACAAAATCTTATCGCATATTGCCGCACATGGAAAGATCGGCTGCCTGTGACAACCATTCAGACATGTACAAATTACTCAAAAAAGATAGTTAAGTTACTGAGTATCGACGCCAAAAGTTATTGGAGTACAGTAGAAGTAATGCATTTGTAATAGTAATTGAGTAAACTCCTAACTACTGTAAAAACGTAGCGAGTTACTTTTGAAGTTACTTTCGAAGTTACTTTTATATTTGTTGTAGCAAAATGAGTCCTCGCATATATATTGGACCGACAGCAAAAACCATCTTGTGCAGAGCAGACCGAATGGAGGCCATCCAACTCAACTCCTCGTCTACCTTGGAGAGGGCTCTTGTTCTGTTTCAACGGCGGAGCAGAGGTTTGCTTACCTTCTCCGGAAGTGGCGTCTCCCTTTTCCGCCGTTCAAAATACAAGTGAAAATCAGTTTTCTTTTCCTTATTTTCCTTGTACTCGGAGCTGAGACCTCAAATTTTAGCTCAAAATTGTGACTAGTGAAAGACATTTTTAAAAGCAGTTACAATTTGATCGTCATGTTTTGAAGTTTGCGGGGTATTTTAGCCTGTAATTTATATTCGGATTACACCCTCTATTTTCGGGTATTTATTTTTAATAAGGCTATGCCGTCACATGCGTTTTCAGCGTAAACATTGCGGGCTTAAGTTTTGCACGAAGTTGAATATCAATGCTTATGCCTAAGAAATTATTTATGCATGTTAGAACTCTTTGTGTAATCTCATTCAAGGCTGCTGTTTCATGATACGTGTCAGTAGTTTGGAAATTGAAAGGCTTCAGCAAATAGGTAGTAACAAGCCTAATTAAAAATCGTCGCTAACTGCAACATCAGTTTATTTTCTTCTTATAATATGGTATTATTTCTTCACGCCTCCAGATGTTCTCGTGCTATTGAAAGCACCACGGATTCTTAAAAAGCTTTATAATTGCTTTGAAGTTAAACTTAGAAGTTTTCATCCATTTAAT
This sequence comes from Ixodes ricinus, assembly GCA_037355805.1. Lineage (NCBI taxonomy): Eukaryota > Metazoa > Arthropoda > Arachnida > Ixodida > Ixodidae > Ixodes > Ixodes ricinus. Next base: position 5,349 of record JAZHYW010002503.1, read on the forward strand.
GTCTGCTGTGGAACTGCAGCCAAGTTTTATTAAATCCGCTCTTGTGACCACTTCGCCCAAGAGGCACTCCAGCGCAAACACTTTTTTTACGAACAGCATCAATACAAAGCGCTGGTCGAAATATATCTTTCACGAAAAATTAAGTTAGTTCGAGCGATATGTACGGCGTGGGACGCAGTTTTAACTGGCACCGTTGTAGATTATGCGATCTGGTAGTAGGTAACCAGAAGAAAAGGAGGTAGAGGAGCGCAGAACCACGGGATCATGAACGGCACAAGGGAGAACGATAAACCAACACCATCGAGACGGACGTACCCTGGATCTCTTACTTAACACTGGTGACGAAACCCGGGAAACGTGATGGACCGCAACCGAAGAACCCGCGGCATCGCCCGCTCAGCCGTAAACCAGACGCTAACCCAAATAGACAATGTTCTCCAAGACGAGATCACGACAGAGCTTGACCTCCGACTACAACTGGACTACGTGCTTCAGAAAGAACGCGACCTAAAGCGACCCGTGACATCCACACGTCCACCTTAGATGACCATCTTGAGGACGAGCTTGAGAGAGCAGAGGAGCACCGTCTTTACATCAGTCAGCCTCATGGGCGTCCGACACGCCCTCGACTCTCAGGTCTCCGTGCCACAACCCACGAATATCATATCCAACTCCTCTCGACGGAACCCAGTCTGGTGGTCTTCCTCTCAACTCCGACCTCAAGGAGCCATCGGACGGTCGCCTCTACCAGAACTGCAAATACCGACTTTGGCCGGGAGCCGTCGCGAATGGCAGGGGAATCTGGGATCATTTCAATTGTGCGATCCACACAAATTCCGAACTCCCGCCAATCGAGAAGTTTAAGTACCTTCTCACATATCTCATAGATGACGCGAAGCGAGCCATGGAAGGAATCCGACTCTCAGAACAAAATTATGACCTAGCGGTACAGACACGTGCAAGACTGATTTAGACGACGGCACATCCTAATTGATGATCACGATGATCGGCTTCTGAGCTTCCCTGTGGTCAACCGTTCAACCAACGCAGTACAGCTTTGTAAACTCTACGATGCGATACGCTTCCGAACAACATCTCTTCAAGGGCTGGATGTCCCGCTTAGCAACTTCACGCTGTCGTCCTACATCGGCGTTTTCACGCGGTGCCTTCCTGCTGACCTGGCTATATTATAAAGACAAAAGTTAAGGGAAGCAGCACTGATACCATCAGCCGAAACACCTGAGATGCGCCTGGAAAAGCAGGTCAGCGCCATCATGTTGTTTCTAGACTCGGAGGTTCGAGAAGATGTCCAAATGGAACACCCAGTCACTCTTCCCGGAATGGGTCATCGCCGATACCACGTCAAGAATCCGTACAGGCGATCCCCTTCAGCACTTGCGCTCTCGACTGAGGCTATTGGCTACCGAGCGGCCACGTGCTCTTTGTGTGATACCACCCAGCACGGGTGCAAAACTGCCAGGCTAGAACTTTAAACACAAGGAAAACGAACAAAGCTTGCGCAAGCACGCTGCTGCTTCAAATGCGGCAAGCGAAATGAGATCGCTCTTGTTTGCCGTTCATGCAGGAACTTGACATGCGCCATTTGTGGAGGTCACCACGTGACTATACTTCGCGATCTATCACGTCCCACATCAGCCGCATCGGACAACCCACACCCAGGAAGATTACCGCTAGTTTTCACTTCGTGAAAACTAGCGGTGTTTTACACTAATTGGGGCAGAAGCATACGATGTACTGAAGATCTTGGTAGTTCCCACACTTCCAGGGCAAAAGACGTACGAAGAAGTCAAAGCTCTTTTAAAGAACCACTACAGCCCGAAGACTTCAGTCATCCGAGCAAATTCAGCCGGCGGGTCCAATTAGACCACGAGAGCGTGGAGGACTTCATTGTCGAGTTGAAACTACCTCGCTCGAAAGTGCAAGTTTGGAAAATTCCTTCAGGAAAGCGCTGCGTGACAGATTAGTGGCAGGTATCCGGTGTGAGGAAACTCAAAGAGCTCTGTTTGCGGCGGATGATCTTAACGTTTCAAGGCGCCTGCAAGATCGCTCGTGAAAGGAAGTTGGACGCCAAGCAAAGCGCTGCCTTACAAGTGGAAAGCCGAAGCGATGATGTTAACACCTCTGTCAACATTGTTAAAACGGAAGCGAGGTCGAAACCCAAGACAAGGAGTTCGCCGTGCCGAAAAGACACAAAAAATGGGACCGCTGTGGCAAGGCAAATGCGTCAGAGATTGCTGGTACAAGACCTACACCTGTAAGCGGTGCTCAAAAGTGGGCCATCTTCAGAAGAAGTGACGAGCAAACCAAGAACCACTGACGACACATCAAGTATCTGAGTCATCAGAGGAAGACGAGTACATTTTGCACAACTGCACAGCGGATTCGACGATATCGAAAGGCCACATGATGTTGACGAGCGCATACGTCCCATGGACGCAGTGCCCGTGTCCTAAGAGTGAGCTGGGTCCAACTGACGTGCTTTGGCACCGCGGTTGTATTTCAGTGAAAAATATGGCTCCCACTCCGCCTTCGTCATCGGTTCCTACCGCCTCTTTTCAGTCGCTCAGGGTTGCGGCTCCACCCGCCGCCGCGATGTCGGCATTGGCGGAAAACAACCCGTCTTCACTTTCAGAATTTTCGTTTCTCTCAGTTCTTGTCTCCGCCCCCTTCCTCCAACAAAGAACGACCGTCTAGCCTCTGGATATGACATACACTTCAGTATTTTCTCCTTTGCAAGCCCTCTCTCTCTCTTGTTGATAATAAGATAGTTAGGAAAGGATCCGGTGTATTTTAAATTTTTCTTGTACTAATAAGTATTTCATCTTTCTACCGTTTTTTTTTTCTTTCAAACAACCAAATAATATGCGAACAAGTTAAATCTCAGTATAAAGTAATTTATCTCAGCCAAAAATTTAAGTCGTGGGCCCGTGGAGAGCAGCCCAAAGCTGTTTTGCATGCAATTATGTTACAGCAGATTCTTGACCTGTAAAATTCATCCTGTAACAATAACGTTTGTTGTTTTCTTTCAGAACTAGCTCACTTCCTATTGACGCTATCATAATCAGGACACACATAGAAGGCAGGATTCGCGAGCAAGGATGCAGAATCACCGGTCCGAACGTCTACTTACGTTCTTGGAACAAGTATGAAGTATCAATGGTGAGAAACCCAGCCACTTGCGGCAAGATACTAAATTTTCATCCGAGCACCGAAGGAAGAAAACTGAATGTACTTCAGCTCACCATGTTGGGCGGTTTTCGACATCCTTGATAAACGTAGTGGTCGCAAAATATACATATCTTGTTTTACTTAGTATAATCTGCGGCACAATCGTTTAAAACAAGCTTTTAAAAACAAGGTTTTTTAGAGCTATCTTGAAATAAGCATAAGCAATATAAGTGATACATTTACACTTTAAAATACACTGACACTCCGACCATCTCTTTATTTTCTGCGAAACGATATCATACAATATCAGAAGACTACTCAATCAATATTTTGGTTCAGAATCATAAAAATAGGTTCTAAGATGGTGCTCCAGGCACTACGACGCTGCTATATAGGGTGGTCCAAGTTACCGGGCTCCATCTAAAATAGACCGTAAAAATCGACGCCTGCACGTAGCAATCTAAACTTTTCGTCAAAGGTATGATTCACAGGTCAGTTTTTCTTGCAAAATTACAAAGCGGAGCTCTCTTTCTGTAAAAAATAAGGCCAAGAAACTTGCCAGGGTCTACGGCGGGCAGCAACGCAGACGACAGAGGTCCAGTAGCGGGGTGTGTTTGGCGTTCGTATTGATAGATGGCGCTACTTCCTTATCGCGACGGATCGCGTACCACCGTGGCTTATTAAAATGAATATAATGTTTTTGAAATGTACCTTCGGTTAAAAATAAATGCGAACAATAAAAGCAAAACTTAAAGTAAAAGCGTCTGCATAACGGCGGCGCTTTTGCTGCCAACGGATTTCATCTGCGTGTCGTCTGCTATCTTTCGCTGGACGGCTGCACCTTCGGACGCTGCTCCCGACGCCATCTATCAATACGAACGCCAAACACACCCCTCTACCGAACCCCTGTCGTCTGCGTCGGTGCCCGCCGTAGACCCTGGCCAGTTCTTGGCCCTAGTTTTTACTAAAAGAGAACTACGCTTTGTAATTTTACAAGAAAAAACCGACCTGTGAAATACACCTTTGACGAAAAGCTTAGATGGCTACGTGCAGTCGTCGATTTTTACGGTCCATCTTAGATCGAGCCTGGAGACTTGAACCACCCCATATTTGCCTACTAAAATTTCAAAGAAACATCAGTGTGACGCGATGTCGTGTAAAGCCTGTTTTCAATGTCTAACGTGATGCCAGGACGACAGGTGGCGTCACAGTGCCACTGAACAGCATTCGACAAATCCAGCGGTACTTGAGTCCGGAAAAGTTCGACACGGCAGTGCAACGCTGCAGAAATGTGCTGTGTCTCGCCATTTGCTGCAGCTCATTATCAGGAAAGAGTAAGGAACCGGAGTTTTTTGTTCTTGTGTGTTTTCCCAGGAGTTACCTTTGTGACGCCCCCGTGCCCCGTGGGTATACGTAACAAAGCACGTAGATAAGTAACGTGAACCGAGACGTCGCTAACTGTTTTAAAGGCTGCGGAGACGTTGGCATTCCTGTTCCAGACGACAGTGCGACGTCGCTTGGAGCGCTCGCTAATGGCACCCGTCCACATGCACGACGCTACCTTTCTCATTCTTCTAGGTGGAATCCTTTTCAGCTGGTCGTTTAGTACCTTGAACCGTACACTTTTGCAACAAAGCAACCCTGTTTCTGTTTCGTTTTTGGTTTTGTGGCGCCTTTATGTTTACTCGCCTTCTTAACATCATCGGTGCAGTACGCGGTGTCGAAACCCTTTGTCGCATGAACCATTCGCCATTTCTTTTATTTGCTGAAAAAGTAGTTAAATAAAAAAAAAAATTGTCAAGGTGCGCAGGCGAGCTGGTGTATGTTGATCATGATGTTTTAAAATCCTGAGACTGGGAAGGAAAATGAAGAAAAATTGTAAGACAAAAAAAAAAGGGGACAGGGCAAACGTTTGCCCTGTCCAGACGTTTGCCTTGTCCCCTTTTTTCTGTCTTACAATTTTTCTTCATTTTCCTTCCCAGTCTCAGGATTTTAAAACATCATAGTTAAATAAATATCTCTACTCTAGTAGGTTGAACGTCAAGAAGGCAGTAGAAGCTCCTTCCGTCAAGAGAGATGTGCCCGCTTCAAACGCCTCCACAGTCGAGAGAATAGTTTGCGAAAAAGCTCCTTCTGCTCCGATAGACAGATATGAGCTACAGACAAACCTCGTAGCGGGGGCAGGTTGCGCCACATAGCCGAGGCAAATTATGTATTTTAGGCTCCCACACTCATCGCTCCGGAACTTTGAAGGAAAAAAGGAGGCTACAGTAGCAACGAAAGTTGTTCGTTAATAAATATATAAAACAATCCCTGTCAATTACAGACCTGAGTTGGAGGAGTATATAGCAATTATATGAAATAAGGGGCGAAAAGATTGTGTCCTCTGCTCTGCAAATAAATACAAAAATTAATTTTTGCAAGTAATGCTTAAATCGTTGTTAGTTTCAGCTTTATAACCTTCCTACTCGAATGAAGTGCATTAGGTATAGTGACTGTGTTTTGTAAACAGGAAAAGCGGAGACAAACCAAAAGCCCCTACGTTCATGGTTTTGAAAACCACTGCAACATGAGTTTTGACAAATCCGCAGGAGGCTTTTGTTTCCCGCCATGAATTTCAACGTGGAGAAAGCGGAATGCGATTCCTCTTGAGGAAGAAGAATCAGAGGAATCCCATTCCGCTTTCTCCACATTGAGATTCATGACGGAAAACAAAGGCCACCTAGAGATTTGTCAAAACTCGTAATGCAGGGTTTTTCAAAACCCAGAACGTAGGGGTTTTTGGTTGTCTCCGCTTTCCTCTTTACGAAACACAGTCACTATACCTATGTACTTCATTCGTGTAGGAAGGTTATAAAGCTGAAACTAACAACCATATATGCATTACTTACACAAATTAAATTTTCGTTTTTCATTTGCAGAGAAAAGGACGCTTTCTGCTCGAATTTTATTCCATATAATTGCGATACTTCTCCAACTCAGGTCTGTAATAGACGGGATGTCTTCATATCTTTCATAACGAACAACTTTCGCTGCCACCAAAGCCTCCTTTTTACTTCAAAACTTCCGGAGCGAGTAATGTGGACAACTAAAATACATAATTTGCCTCGGCTAGGCGGCGCAAACTGCCACCCACTACGAGGTTTGTCTGTAGCCCAAGTCTATCTATCGGAGCAGAAGGGGCGTTTCCTGTGAAGTATTGGCTTGACTGTGGAGGCGTTTGAAGCGGGCACATCACGCTTGTCGGGAGGAGCCTAGTACTTTCTTGACTTTTAACCTACTAGAGTAGAGATATTTATTTAAGTACTGTTTCAGCAAATAAACGAAATGGCAAATGGTTCATGCGACAAAGGGTTTCGACAACCGCGTACTTGCATCGTTGATGTAAAGAAGGCGAGTAAACATAAAGGCGCCACAAAACCAAAAAACGAAACAGAAACAGGGTTGCTTTGTTGCAGAAGTGTACTGTTCAAGGTGCTAAGCGACCAGCTGAAAAGATTCCGCCTAGAAGAATGAGAAAGGTAGCGTCATGTATGAGGACGGGTGCCGTTAGTGAGCGCTCCAAGCGACGTCGCACTGTCGTCTGGAACAGGAATGCCAATGTCTCCGCAGCCCGTAAATCAGTTAGCGACGTCTCGGTTCACGTTACTTATCTACGTGCTTTGTTACGTATACCCACGAGGCAAGGGGTCGTCACAAAGGTAACGCCCTGAAAAAAAAAGAAAAAAAACTCCGGTTCCTTACTCTTTCCTGATGATGAGCTGCAGCAAATGGCGAGACACAGCACATTTCTGCATAGTTACACTGCCGTGTCGAACTTTTGCGGACTCAAGTACCGCTAGATTTGTCGAATGGTGTTCACGGGGCACTGTGATACCACCTGTCGTCCTGGGCCGGTTTGCATAGATCTTGCGGCCGCGGCTGCGGCTGCGGCCAAGAGGGATTTTTCTGTCACGTGACCAGCTCCATGGGGACAAGGAAGTACCTAGCGTCCCTGCCTAATGGCGGAGAAATCCGTATCGCTTCAAGCACAAAAGCCTAATTTCGCTCGCAGAAACTGACTGCAGGGACTTTCAACTGGAGTCCAATTGACCGCCCCTTTATACTGTAGGAGCGGCAGGTAAAGTTACGGCCAGGGAGGGTAAATATGAGCCAAAATGAAGAAAAAACCACGCGAGATAAAAGCGGTGGCAGTATATTTATATACCTCCGCCAGCGCCGGCGGCTCGCGCCTTCTGCTGTGGTCGAGAGGTTAGAGCGCCGGTACTTGACGTCGCGGCGTGAAAGTCCCGGGTTCAAATCGCGCCAGAAACTCTCTCTTTTTTTTTCTTGTATTTGACTGCACTTCCACTAAGAATGTAGACAAGGCCCTATGAGCTCTATAAAATCATTGGGCGGGTAGTTCTGACTCACCAGTTCGTTGTTCATGACCTCGGAAGAGCGCATACATGTCTCTGGCTTTCTTTACCAACTTCCGCCACGCCTCCTGCATCTGCCGTACACTCCGCGGAAAGTTGACAATATCTTCCCATGCCCGTCTCTTCGTTCGCCAGGTAACTGTGCTGCTGAATTTCTCTAGAATTTGTTGTTTCCGTTTTCCAACTGCTCTAATTAATTCCATTTGTTGATCCAAATTCATTTTAGGTGTTTGCGTTAGAGAGATGGTTTGCGATGTCGACGCCTGATTCATTTTTGAATTCGGTTGTGATCGTCTGCTATTCTAACTAAAATTCAACAAGTAATGTGTTAATATTACAAAACGATTGCCACAGCAAAATGTAAAGAGTAAAAATATACCTTTTATCACATTCCATGCATGTAAAAGTATGATCTCTTTTATTTCGGTTTTACTACTTTCTCAGACGTTTGACTTGCTGCCTTGCCTGTAGGATTTCGCTCAATCAATGCATCCAGAGCTGCTAGTCTTTTTTTTCTTTTTGCTTATTTTGTGGAAGTGTTTTTGTTTTGTTTTAATTGTCACAACTGCAGTTTTTATTAGTACTAAATAGGCGTTTCCTGTTATTGAAAGGAGTCGTAGCAAGAGCGTTGTATATTTAAAAACACATAAAATTGTAGTTGCTGGGGAAAGGATGCTTGTTTCGGCTCCGTTGGTGTGAAAGCCATACCGATGTTGTTACCTTGGTTTCCTTTTAATGAACATTATGGAAACGATTGAATTAGCGCGTTAACTTGCCTTGATCTTTTTTTTCTTCCCGGTGTTTCAATTGAACAGGCGGGACTAACAGTAAAAACAGTGTAAGGCGCAGTAGTGCAAGTGGATGATTCGTAAAAAGGATCACAATTAAAAAGTGAGACACGCGCAAAATACACACACAAAAAAAGATTCCTAGCGCGATTTGAACCCGGAACTTTCACGCCGCGACGACAAGTACCGACGCTCTAACCTCTCGACCACAGCAGAAGGCGCGAGCCGCCGGCGCTGGCGGAGGTATATAAATATACTGCCACCGCTTTTATCTCGCGTGGTTTTTTCTTCATTTTGGCTCATATTTACCCTCCCTGGCCGGAACTTTACCTGCCGCTCCTACAGTATAAAGGGGCGGTCAATTGGACTCCAGTTGAAAGTCCCTGCAGTCAGTTTCTGCGAGCGAAATTAGGCTTTTGTGCTTGAAGCGATACGGATTTCTCCGCCATTAGGCAGGGACGCTAGGTACTTCCTTGTCCCCAAGGAGCTGGTCACGTGACAGAAAAATCCCTCTTGGCCGCAGCCGCAGCCGCGGCCGCAAGATGAGCAAACCGGCCCTGGCATTACGTTACACATTGGAGACAGGCTTTAGACGACATCGCGTCACACTGATGTTTCGTTAAATTTTAACAGGCAAATTTAGCAGCGTCGTAGTGCGTGGAGCACCATCTTAGAGCCTATTTGTAACCACAACACTCTGGCGCAGGTAGAAGCTTTGGACCATGTCATAGGGCAATTTTTCTTCAAAGGAAAACGGCTCTTGGTGTCGTTTTCGATGGCTCAAGTGTGGTCCCACCCGGAGCTAAATTCTTCTCGGACAACTACAAGCTTGGAGAAAAATGCAAGACTCTTTTACGGATCCTCTGCTAACGGTGAGTGACTTGGTATTGGGAGGAGTCGCGTATTGAGAATCGCAATTCATCGGCTTCCACTTGGATTTGGCTAAACATATGAATGGCAAAGGCACTCTCTTTTAGAGCTTAGCTCTTAGGCGCCCGTTTCCGGCTTGAGGCGGCGTCGGCTTAAACGCGCGGTTCATTATTGGAAATGTCCCACAATGCACCGCGCGGGACACTCATGACGTCACTCGTGACGTCACGTGTGATGTCACGAGGATCCCGCGCGGTGCGTTATGGGACATTTCCCATAATGCACCACGCGGGAGGAGGAGGAGGGAAATGAGGAGGAGGGGAAGGAGGAGGAGGGGATGGGAGGAGGAGGTCGAGTGGGAGGAGGAGGAGGAAGAGGAGAAGGAAAGAGGGGAGGAGGAAGGATGAGGAGAAGGAGAGGAGGAGGAGGAGAAGGGAGGAGAGGAAGGGAGGAGCTTGAAAGATAAGGGGAGGAGGAGGTGAAGGAAGAGGAGGGGAGGATGAGTAGCAGGGAGGATGAGGAGGTGAGGAGGAGGGTATACTCTCCCCTCCTTGTCTTTCCCTCCTCCTCCTCAAGAGCTGCGCTCTAATGTGGCGTTACAAGGTGTCGTAAGCGTCTTTCATTTTTTTAAACTTTGTCTTACTTTTTTCTTTACGCAAAACATTTTTAGGTTAAGTTTTCAAACAAGTGAAGCCACTAAAAACGTTACCGCCAAAAATGATGTCAGAAACCTTGTTATCACGTGTCTTATGCACAAATTTGGTTTTCCCGATAAATAACATAACGCCTTTTCATCATGTGACAGGCCTCAGCTCATATTGCCGCGAGCGCAGCTATTCCTTGTTTGTCGCCTCTTCCTTCGTGACAATATTAACAAACACTACAGCGCACACTACAACAAACTCGCCCAAGCTGCTACGTTAATGCATTAGCTCGTCATTCCCCATACTCTGTGCGCACAGGTCGATCGGACGGGGAAAGTCAATAGGTCAAAGTGTCAATGGGGTGGAGAGCAGTGGGTGGAGTGAACGCGGTGGAGATTAGTGGACAGTGCTGTAGGCAGAGCTCGAGAAGAAATGCCTGGAGGTTACTAGTGTTAAACCAATAACCGTTAAAGGGCAACTCCGCTTAATTCCAAAATTTTCAGGCTTACATGTGATTCTATTTTCCAAAGCACATAAACAGCCCCACGTCCTCGGATTCGCGAAAAGTGGAATATTATTTCTGTAATCTTAGTTTAAACATATCCACTGGTGCGTGTCATGGCGTCCACACACACACAGGTTTCGCGGCACTTCTTCTGCCCTATTTTTGTTGCGCTACTAAAGCTACGTCTTGACGATTTCACGGGCCTCGAGACTGTTAAGCGTTCCAGGCATACCCTGACCCGTCTGCAGACCTCCCCACCCCTCTCCAGCTGAGTTGCCGTTGGGGCTAGGACGTCGCTTCGGCCAAACCGGCCGGGCTACTCCCCGGATCGCCGTCGGTCCTCCACCGCTGGCTTCACGATGCACGCTCATCGTCACCCCATCGTGTGGTGCCTGCTTTTCGCAGGCGATATAGCTCCCAAACCAAGTCCCCAGCAAACTACTTGCGCCTGTGTCGCAAAACGAGTACGGGAGAATCAGGCCGCTCTCTATTGTGATACTTGTGAGGGATGGTTCCACCACGGCTGCGTCTATATGTCGCTGGGACAATATGTCCCCTTATGTAATACCCCCTGTGGGGGTCCTTAAGGTACATAAATAAATAAACCGCCGACTCGGCTCCTGCAGCGATCCGTGGGTGTGCATGGTGTGTTCGCTGCCGCACTTCTCGGACGACTTCTTCGATGGGCCTGCCGTTACTGCATCTGTTGTTTCACCCACGGATGCCTCATCCAGCGCTGTCCTCCTCCCTGATTTCCTGGCGGGTGGCGGCGTCAGGTGTCGCGCGCGCCTGTTCGCGGGCGCAGTGTTGAACGCGTCCGCAGCCGGTCTGGCGTCGGTGGCACGCTGCGTAAGTCTCTCAACCTGTGGTACATGGACTGTCGTGGCCTTAAAGAATAAGGTTCAGGATTTTCAGACTATCGTAAGCTCACTACCAGACAACATAGTCTTTCTGCTCACAGAGACCTTGCTCGACACCAGCGTGCACGACAGCGAGCTTTAGGGTACTGCACACGCCATATACCGCCCAGACAGTGGTGGCAGAGGTGGAGAAGTGCTCGTCGCCGCCCCGACCGTCTTCACAGCTGAACGGAGGCACAACCTTGAGCACCTCGACCTGGAGGCGATCCTCCCCGATCTTTACACGCCACAAGGTACTGTCCTGCTCGGGTGCGTGTACTGCCCTCCTTGACGCCTCCCTCAGCTGTGCATTGCTGAAACCTTTAGGGTTCTCGTCCGATTTCCCGGGCCCCTGTTTCCGGATGAACGTGACACAGCAACGCATAGCTCTCGGCAGAACGGGTTTCGGGGATGGGAGAGGTGATCAAGGAAACCTGGAAGGGGAGCGCCGCCACTGTTTGCTGCATGCCGATGGTCCCTGCGGTACTAGTCCACACCGCATCCTGTGGACGTCGCCGTCGAGGGTTGAATCCGGGGTCCAAATCCGGACCATGTCACCGCGCCGTCGTCCGAGCCGACGTCGCGGTCGCCACCACCGCGAAAGTCCGTCGTGGCCCGTTTCCCGCGCAAGAGACCCCTCCGTCATCCCTTGTCGTCCGTCGTCCCAGCTTCTCTCTGTTCCCCGTGGTCGCCGCGCACCAGACAGGCGGGAGCCTCATTCCTCCCATCGTGGGCGGCCTCTTGCTGGAGCTCCCCGTCCGGCTTTGCCGCAGCACGTGCAGGGCCTCGGGTGCAGACGCCGTCCGGGAGGGGGATCCTAGGATGTCCATCGCCGACACAGCCAACCTCTTTAAGATGGGTCCCGAGGGAGGAGGCACTCGGACACCAAACTTCAAAGTCCCCGTCTTCACCACGGAGGCATCCGAAAAGGATTCCCCAGGCGCCGGCGTCCGGTTGTCGACCAGATGGAGACCGACAATACCCCACACCATCCCCCTCAAACCAAGGCTCGGGGGTCATGAAGGTCAGAAGTGGAGGTTGCGCCAGATGACAGAAATACCACACGGGAGCTCAGCTGAGTGTCGCCGATAATGGCGATCACCTTGATGATCACGCCGAGGGTGCCAAACGAGGCATCCCCACGGGGGCCGTTTATTCTGCCGGGAAGCTCGACCAGGTAGCGCACAGTCCAGAAGCGGGCCAAGAGCACCACCGCTCACAACGCGCACGGTCACTAAGTCGCACTCAATACACCAAAATTTAAAGTTCCTTCCACCCCAGTGTTTCAGACAGAAAACCAAACGCCAAATATCGCGGCACTGAATATCAGACAGCGTGACTTAACCAAATCTTAAGCCTAGTGGGGATGCCACAAGATACAAACGAAGCATTTCACTCTAAAATGCTTAGGCACACTCATCTGGTCGTCATGGTACATGTTCAAAAGATTTACCCAACGATGAGATCTATCATCAACTCAGGAAGCTTGCAACAATACAAAACTATTGTCGAAATATATTGTAATATAGACAAACATTGTTCTTATACAAAATAACCCAATTACGTCCTACTAAAATGTTACATAATCTAATTGCGTCCTACTAAAATGTTACATAATCTAAGAAAGCGCTAGAGAATCGCTTCTTCGACAACAGAATTCACTCTCCTCACAGCTAAAATCACTTGTGATGAAAACACAAAGTATCAGCACAAAAGATTATCGTCTGCACGTCACAAGCAACTACAAATCCTGCACCGTTCGCGAGGTGCGATACACAATAACCATACAAACAAAACCTGCCACTAACAGTAACAATTAAAATTACTCACATTCACGCAGACATCGTTCGCGTCTCTTACACCTCAAGCAAGCCACGACTACGCTACGCAGCATGCCGTCATCGGATTGAATAACTACCAACCCGAGAGGCCCGTGTCCCGCGGTACCGGCCATTGAGTCCAGCACAAGGGGACAACGTTTTGATATGCCGGATGGTGCGCCCAGCAAGTCTATCGGACGTCATTCTTACAAGACTCTGTCCACAACGTCTGGTTGTGTACCAGAGGTACGCGTAACTGTTCGGGATAATCCCCAGATAGGCGACAGCGTGCAATGGGGTACACACCGAAGTGTAGTGGAGTAACCACTGTGAGTCCTGGCCCTGCACAAGCTCGAAAGTTGCGATCAACGCATCGATGCACATTCAAGTTCTCCCCGGCCAAGCCTACAACACCGCATGACTGAAAAGTCTTCTTGCGACTGCCAAGGTCGGCCAGGATCAGCAATTGAGATACCTCATCTACGCGTCTCGCAACTCTTCTATTCTCAGTCCAAGCAACGAACATTTGGATAACGCAGCAGGGTAGGCACAAAGCCCGCCCCAGACCAAGTCAAAACACCGCATAACTCAAAAGTCTTCTTACGACTGGAAAGACTGGCCAGGTCCGAGCAATGTAAGCTCCCCGCACGCGCCTTTTATCTTCCGCGCTACAAGCGCAACATCAAACTGCCTTTTAATCTAGCCGGCCGATCTTGGAAATGAACGAATTAATAAACTATATTTGCTTTGCATTAACCGTTTCCGCAGCGTCAAAGTGTTTACCGCATTTACCGCTGGATTCCAGCACCACTCTAGTCATCAATGCAAAGGCTGCACTTTGTACAGAGACGGGCTGACCTAACGCACAACAGTTATAAGCCGCCGACGGCCATGCTGCTGCCAGATTTCTAGGCTCCCCTGACACCCGCCGACGTGAACCGTGCGTTTTCCCGGGCCTCCCGCGCAGCTGTACAGGATAAAACTATGAACAACTCTTCTCATTATCGCCAGACCGCCACCTTCCCCGTGAGACTTTTCGCTACACGAAAACGGCACCTTCCCCACCTAGCCCTCTTTCCCCTTAACTGAAACCCGTTATCCCTCCGCACGCCCTAGCGTCCTAACGCGTACACAAACACTGCGGAGAACAGGTACACGTGCCGAGCGGCAACACAGGGCACGTAGTTCCCAGCCCCTACTCCGGGCACGGGACAACAACTCGAAAGTAATATCCGCCGCAAAGCGCAAACTCCGATATGGCGGTGTGAGCGTCCGGCAATAACTGCACGCAATTAAGCGGGATCACCCTCACGACTCTGCAGCCAGGGACGAACAGAACATGAATATTGCGTCAACCTGAACCCCACGGAGCATTACACACAGCCACTGATAAGGTGGGCACGGAAACTCGGTGGCTCTCGGAATTCCGACGCATCGTCACACCAGGCATTGCTTATCCGGCAACACTTGGTTGGATTAGTCCCAAAATGTCACCTCTGGCCGCAAAGTACTGCATCAGTGCAGTCGAAACCACAAGAGCGCATATTGAACCCAAATGCTGTGGACGCACTGAACTTAAAACCGCGCCGACAGATCAAACAAGGCCAGCTGAGAGTGAGCGTGCAGTTAAACTCGAACGCTAGGCTCAGGCTCGGACAAAATGCAGTCCGGAAATAACTTCTCAATGCAGTTTGTGCAACCGCCGTCCGGCAATGGAAGTGGTAGTAAGATACTCCCACAGCGATCCCTCCCTGACGTGAGCAATCGAAAACAGTCAATCAAACATACTGCAACGATACGTCAACAAAGGCGGCTGCGTGCGTCACATCGCCTAATAAATAGGGAGTTTTAGAATAACGTACGCAATTTTAGCGCACGCTAGCGCTAAATTTAGCGCTTGTATTAGCGCACGCGACGCAAGAGAGTTTTAGAATAGCGTTTCTCCGTCGCGACGCAAAAGCCCAAGCATCTCACGCTTGCGACGCCACCAAGATACAGTCACAATTTTTATTTCACGCACGAAATGCTGTAACTTTAGAAGAAAAACAAGTTTTTGGTCCAGAGTAGCATTTTAGATTTGTTTAAACATGAGAATGCGACGCGAGCGGTTGACCGGTCGTGTCCGCTTGCGTCGCCTCGGCAAGAGAGGTCTCGTGTACTGACCTTCCCACATCGTACCTTCGCCGAGAAATGTTCGCGCGTCGAAAGCATCAAGTTGCCGGTGATCGTTGCCAAACCGAGTACAATGTCGTTCCGTATTGAAAATCGCAGTCGCGAGGATGCCGCCGACGTCGCACTCACGACGCCGCCGAAGCAGCCGCCGACGTAATCCTGGAAGCCGCCATTTTTTTAACGCTGCTCGTCTTGGCTTTAGCCAACTTCTCATCACGAATCCTCCTTGGAGAAGCGCAAAGACTCTTTGCGTACGCACGCTATTTCCGAGAAATAGCGCACGCTAAAATTGCGCACGCAAAGCGCAAAACCTGGTTTGCGTTCGGAGCATGCGCAGTGGCGACGACGCTATTCTTTGCGTGCGCAAAGCTTTAGCGTGCGCTATTCTAAAACTCCCTAATAAGCTGACATCTCACTCATTGGATGTGTTCGGCCGGAGGCGTAGTTGGGGCGACAGAACACCCGACACTGCAGGCCTCAAGGGGGCGGGAATATCCACGCACACTGAACACTTGCGCGGCATCGAGAGGCTGAAGGATAAACCTGCCAGCATCCGATGGCACAGTTAAACAGTTGATTAAGGCACTCCTCGCCACAGGGGATAAACCCCTGGTTGACTGGGACAAAGGATTGTCAGCAAAGACAACGTCTAGGTCCGCGCTTCCTGATCAAGCAAACGGTCATGTTGGATCTATCGCGGCGTTGCTACAACAAGGATCGCCTCCAAAGGAGTGCGGAAGGAATGCCCCAATCCAACCGGAAACAGGCCAGGAATCGGAATTCTAGCCTGACTTTAAATCAGGCGCCACGTTGGGCGCCAATTATGTAGGGTTCTCGTCCGATTCCCCGGTCCCCTAAAGCTCCGGATGAACGTGACACAGGAAAGCACAGCTCTCGGCAGAACGGGTTTATTTCACTCATATTCTGCTGGGGATTTCGGGATCGGGAGAGGTGATCGAAGAAGCCTGGAAGGGGTGCGGCGACACTGTTTGCTGCATGCCGATCGTCCCTGAGGTGCTAGTCTACACCGCATCCTGTGTACGTCGCCGTCGAGGGTTGAATCGGGGGTCTAAATCCGGACCATTTCACCGGGCCGTCGCCCGAGCCGACGTCGCGGTCACCACCACCGCCAACATCCGTCGTGACCCGTTTACCACGCAAAAGACCCCTCCGCCATTCCCCGTCCACTGCGTCCTAGCTTCTCTCCGTTTTCCGCGGTCACCGCGCACCAGACAGGCGGGAGCCTCTTTCCCTCCCATCATGGGCGGTCTCTTGTTGGAGCTCCCAGTCCTGCTCTGCCGCAGCACGTGCAGGGTTTCGGGTGCCGACGCCGTCCGGGAGGGGGTCCTAGGATGTCCACCACTGACACAGCCAATATCTTCAAGATAGGTCCCGAGGGAGGAGGCACTCGGACACCAAACTTCAAAGTCCCCGTCTTCGCCACGGAGGCATTCGAAAAGGAGTCCCCTGGCACCGGCATCCGGTTGTCGACCAGATGGCGGCCGACAAGACCCCACAAACCGTACTGTGATGTCCTTATCATTGGCGATTTTGACTCGCATATCAACTGGTGGAGTCACGACGAACCGTTTCCTGGAGGTGCTCTTGACGATTTTCTCCTGGACTCAAGTACTTCAGCTGGGCTTCTGCAAGTCTGCCACAGCCCCACTTACCTGCCTCGCAGCAGTTTCCTCGACTTGGTCTTCACTGCGGACATCCCAAAGGTCCTCTCCTGCAATCTTTATCCAAGCCTTAGTGGTAGTGACCATATGGCTGTGTAGGTGTCTTGTACAACCTCCTTGCCCAGGAAGGGCCACTTTGCTCGTACTACTTGGATATTTCATGAAACCGACCACTCTCACCCCCGCTAATCCAGCTCATCTTGCGCCTTGGTGCATGACGACTGCAGGGAGTGACTGTCTCTCAAACTTTGACTTATGGTGCGTTTTTGCGAGTGCCATCCAGCGCGAGTCTATTCCTCAATCACTTCGTTCTACCCGACGGAAGCGGGCCTCCTGGATTACGCACGACATTATATAAGCGGCCAGTCAGAAAAGAGCGCTTTTCAATAAGGCAGCGCGGCTGCAGTGTGTGGAGACTCTTCGTGCAGCAAAGGACCCTTCGGAGAACGCCGAAAGCTGCCATCCACGCTTCTCGCATCAGCTATGCCCGTAATGTTGCACTCAAGGCCAGGGAGGACCCGCTGTTGTTCTGGTCGTACATGAGTAGGGTACAGACCGGTAGCAACAAGCCTACCTTCGTGAACAACAACGTCCCTCTCACATCCCAACGTGATATTGCACAGTCGTTTGCCTAGCACTTCGCCGGTGTCTTCAACGCTGGTACGCCCACACCAGACATTGACCACTCCGTGCAAAGCATTAAGGAGAAACACGTCACGCCCTAGCCTCCTGATGTCTGATACAACCGGTCACTCGAGCACCTCCACGAAGCTTTTCGACAAATTAGGCCCTCGCTGATACCAGGCCCTGACAACTTCCCACCGACATTCCTCAGGCTGCTCTGTCCGCAGGTCTCCCCATCTTTGTTATCACATGTTCCACTCTTTCCTGGACTCTGCTGCTGTTCCAGACCCCTGGAAGCGGGCCCCGGTGACGCCTATCCACAAAGGGAAAGGCAAGCCTGTGAATGACCCCTAGTGAAAATACACCAGGCCGAGGGCTGGTGTGACTTGATGTTACACCAGACTTTTTCACAGATCTGATATGGGATATTTTCACACGAGCCATCTGGTGTTCTGGTGTGACACCAGAAATTTGGGTGTTGGTGTGAAACCACAATCTGGTGTTCTGATGTGACACCAGCAATCTGGTGTTCTGGTGGGACATCAGGTTTAATTGTGGTGTGATACCAGGGCACCTGTACTGGCTGTTGCTTTACCTCACAAAAACAGGTAAAATGATAAGTTGGAGCCACGAACGCTGCTGTCATAATTACTTTACCCATAGTAGCTAAAAAGCACAACAGTAAAGCTTCTGGTGCTTTACTGTTGTGAGGAGTTGGCCCTGATCAACTGGAGTTTGTCTGGAGCCACCGCCCTGCGCCGAAGAACCAGACGCCTTGTATTTCCCCCATCTCTCAGCCTTTCAGCTTACGGTTGACTTCCGTGTCTTAGTTACGCTGATCCGTTCCGCGTACCCTTCCGCGCAAGAAATCTCCTCTTCTAAGGCATCTTCGGACAGATGGCTCGATTTCCTTGTCCAGCTCTTTTTGGGGAAGCCTCCTTAAGTAGAAGAATATGAAATGTTTCTTCGAGCTCACTGATGTCGAAGCTGGATCCGTGGCCAGCAGGACGCCAATCTCGTTGTAGATCTTTGTTGTGGCGGCTCGCAAGGTAATCCTCTTTCGCATCAGGCGAACGACGCCCTTCTCGCTCGTAGTAGGCAGGATCTGGCCGTTAATTCCCGGTTTTGGGCACCAAAAACTAATAATTACTAGCTTTCTTTGTTGTTTCGCAACCAAACCAAGCTCGTCCGGAAGTCAGGAAAGCGCATCAACACACATCTTTTCGGCTTCGACTCAAAGACTCCTTTATTTTCTCAAACTTAAACAAGAATACCGGCAGAAAGGGAAAGAGAAACCTTCGAAGAGGCGAGCCGGCGAGCTGCCAGCTGCTCGGGCGCCGGCCGGGAAAAGTGCTCGGGACCGCGGGGGACACTTCTCCAGCACAAAAAGAGCGCACCGCGGGGCCTTCAGCGACCACCAAGACAGGATGAAACAAGGCACCACGTCGGGGGACGGGGCCCGGCACACAAACTAATAGAAAACACGCTCGCGGACGGGGGGAAAAAGTCAACAAAAAGAAACCAAACTCTGGTGTCACATCAAACTTCGTGGTGTGCACACCAGGCCGCCCTGGTGGGCATATGCGCGCCTCGGAGGTGTGACACCAGACTCTCTTGGTGTACCCATCAGGCTGGTTTTCGGGTACACCAGCATTTCTGGTGGGCACTCTAGGCTGGTGTGCTCGATAGACCAGCATTGCTGGTGGGGTACACCAGGCTAACTGCGCTCGATACACCAGCACTGCTGGTGGGCACACCAGATATTCTGGTGTCACACCAGGATTCTCTGATGCCACACCAGGATGGCCAGGTGTATTTTTCATTAGGGACCTTATCGTACCGGCCAGTCTCAGTCAAGTCTATCCTGTGCAGAACTTTCGAGCGGATGCTAAATCGGACCCCTTCTAGACCACGTGACCGTCAGCAACATACTCTCCACGGCGCAGTAGGATTTAAGCCTCGAAGAAGTTGTGAAACTGCCTAGCACCATCATGCACTACGTAAGCCATGCGCTGGACGGCCACACTTCACGGACCTCATCCAACTTGACTACAGCAATGCGTTTAACAGGCTGGACCACCACGCTGTCTTCGCCAGAAGTTCGTCGGGTGCTGGGTGTGGACACGGCTCCCTGCTTCGTTGTATAGCTCGCTTCTTTGTTGGTCGCTCTCACAAGGTGGTGTTCCATGGGTCTTTGTCTGATGACTTCGCCATTTCCTCGGGTGTGCCACAAGGCTCTGTGCTGGAACCAGACTTGTACCGTACGCATTACAAGTAATCAAATTACTTGTAATCGATTACTTTTGGAGTAATTTTGTAATCAGTTGATTACTTTTATTAGGCAGTAATCACAAGAGTAATCTGATTACTTTTTGAAGTAATAAAAATTACTTCTAACCGTTACTATTCTTCCACGGGACCCCCCCCCCCCCCTTTTTTTTTCTGAAGTGACAAAAAAAATTTACTTTTTTTTCGAACAGAAAAAAAGAGATTTTTGCGGAGCTGTAGGAAGCGAGGTCAACCCCTTTGTATGTATAGTTACTGTGGAATGTCCGGTTTTTTTTTTGAGCTGGGATTGGGATTAGGAAGCCCCAGGAAAGCCCCAGTGCGTGACAAAGGCCATTCAGGGCGAAGTGTGAGGGAGCTGAATGTAGCTTTGTAAGTCCTTCGTTCAAACTAGCCCCCTCACGCACACACACACAGAAATAAAAAAAATAATCCTGCTTACGGTACCTACTCGCCGCCCATAGGAGAACCAGAACCGAAGAATGTCTAAAGCGCATTCAAAATATAACAAAGCCAGTTCAAATAGCGCTAAAGATGTCTTCACACAATAAAGTAATCGCTGTGGCTAGCGTTACGTCCGGACGGAGCACTGAAACGCGTATACCTAACCCTCCCCCCCCCCGCCCTCCTCTCTCTTCCCCGTGAACCTAGGGAAGGCGGAGATTTGGACGTAACTTGGGTTACGTCGGACGTAACGCTAGACACTTCGTAAAGTAATCGGAAAAGTAACGGTTACTTCTTAAAGTAATGTCCAATTACTTTTGCTGTCGAGTAATCAATTAATCTAATCGAATACTTTTTAGCCAAGAGTAATAGTAATTGTAATCGATTACTTTTTTTAGTAACGTGTACAAGACTGGCTGAACCCACTTTCTCAGTGTACGTTAATGACATGCCAAATACAGAGAACACCCTGCTTATCCAATACTTTGACGACGCGACCATTTTAACCCGTTTGAACCACCATTCCTCGGGCTCCCGCCTTCAAGACCGCCTTTCTTTGAATGCAGACTGGTCTGCTGCCAACCATCTCCGACTAAGCCGCACCAAAAGTGCTGCTATGCGCTTTAGTAACAGAAAAGTGTGGACCCGCCTTGCTATGCTTTTTCTAGCACTCCTGTGTCGGTTGCCACACAACTTCATATTCTGGGGTGACCCTTGTGCCTACTTTGGATTTTGCCCTACACATCTCCAACATTGTGGCAAAGGCACTGTCGAACACTCGGATCCGTCACAAGGGTCTCACGTTCCTGCGGTCCGGAGGCCTTTCGCGTCCTTTACAACGCTCTGGTGCTCCCGCGTTTAGAGTACTGCGCTTCCATCTGGAGCCCCACTAAGCCCACCTCTCTCAGCGTCTGGAAGGGTCCGGCGTCGCGCAACACGATGTCTCCTGTCGCGGAAGGACCGGACGCTGGTCACCCCAGACCTATGAGGATAGACTGAGGCGCCTGAGCTGGCATACACTAGACCATTGACGGGTCGTTGCGTGTGCGAGACTGTTGTGCCGCTTGCTAGATGGTTCGCTAGAGAACACTTATCTCAAATCGGTCCTCCATGTTAGTAAGCGGTCCGGACAACCCGCGCAGCTGCAGGCTTGCACAGTTCGCCATAGGCGCACGTTTATCCCAGCTGCGATCGAGGCCTTCTCTCTCAGCGCCCCATGACGATGCGCTTCCCCATCCCGGAAGACCGGGAGGGACTGGCAGCTTCTGTGCCGGGCCTTTACGCGAGCGCGGAACTGATGGTGTAGGGGAGTTGCGTTCCGGCCTGAATCGCGTGGCGCGCGTTCCTTTGACTTATGCCGTAATGGGGACCCTGTCGCGAGGGGGGGGGGAAGGGGGTCGGTACCTGGCTCGCCCCTCGAGTGTGCGGGGCCGTCCTCGATCTCTCCGGAGTCGCGCCAATCGTCGTGTGCGCTTCGCGATTTCGGTTTACAGACCACAGTTTCTAATAATGCACATCTTTTGCTCGACTAATAACGACCCAATGTCCATGATAATTTACATAAATGGTTTCTTTGACGTAGTGAATTAGAAAGAAAGCAATGAACTTCACAGAAAAATATTGTTTTCAATAAAAATAAAAATTAAAACAGTCTTATTTTATTTTGCTATAAAAGAAACCACGTTAACTTACGAAAACAACAATACATCAAATAACAAGACATATTTCGATATTACCTTTTCCTGGAACTACATATTGATTGATTACAAGTGAAGTCCAGCATTCAATCACAAACATTTCTTAGATCGTGATTCACGTGTTCAATGAATAGCTTGTCATTGGATCGTTGATGTCCCGCTCGGAACAACACGTGAGGCAGATATATCACCAAATGTGTGGGTGTTACTAGATATTTGGACTCCTAAGATGCCCGCAGTGAGCAGTCTCAGATGCAAAAACCACAATCGTGAGGCTGTGAAGGAACCAGTTCTGCTTTTGCGCGCGTTTCAATGTGCATCGGCAAGTCCAAATGAAATAAACTCCATGAAAGGAACTAAGGCGGTTGCGATTCCTCCATGTTTGCAATTTCAATTTGTTTCATCGATTGCAGAAGGTATTTTCGCAATGGCATTATGGCTTGTCAAAATGGTGCGACTATATTTTGTTTCATAACCAGCCATAGTCAGTGCTTCCAATCAAAAATAATATTGAAAAAAGACAAAAAAACTCGGTTCCTCTGAGGCAAGTGCGTTAACGCGTCCCAATTAGTGGGTTTTAAAACCTGTCCGAGGAGACTGTAAATCTGACGGAGGCCTATTACCCAGAAGGCGCTCTGTAATCGAGGTTACGGTTGCACGACAAAAGATCTCCAATCGTAAAATCCTTAACACGTTTTTTTTTTTTCTTACTGGGGTGTGCTGAATGTCCTTCGTTTGTTGGACCCGATGATCTGAATGCTGACTTCTTATCATACATCTCGGCGCAGACAACACTACTAGATTGCAATGGTTATGAAGTTCGTTCGTTTTCGTGTTTGTGCGATCCTCGAATACACCACATGTAGTGATTACGCCGTAATATTGCGCCTATAGGTCGCGTGTTCGCGCTTTTTTGTTTTGTTTGTCTACAAATCTTGGTTGCGCTCTGAATTTTTATAAAACATGGCGTAGCTGTTGAACTTCTGAGGAAATATTGTTTATTAAAAAAAGTAAAATAACAAGGCGAAGGGAAAATATACGAAATTTATAGCAGTTGTAACAACTAACATTGTGTGCTTATGATTGCCAAATACGTCAATACTCGTAGTGATGGTAATTATTCACCTTGATATGAAAAGAAATCCTCGACTGTCCTGGAACGTTTTCTGATATTTTTATATTCATATTTTTATCGAGAACATTTTTTTTAATTTCAACCCTATCACAGAAGCAGTTTATAATCTGTACTTTCTATCGCAATTATGCGGCTTCATTTAGTTTCACAGCCGCGTCGAAGACACCGAGGCAGAGCGCTGGCCTACTAGATCCCCAGGTAGTTCCACGGATCCCCAGAGGTTCAGTGATTATACTTAATTATTAAATGTCTGCTCTCCCCCTTGTGGCAGTTACGATCAAGAGTGCTAAAACGGTTCCCATTCTTTTTATTTGTACTGACAGTTAGCTCCTGGTTAGTTCAGTTTGTAGAGTGCTTCTCGAGTCTTGGAGGAGGCCCGGGGTTGGTTTCTAGACTAGGCGGTATTTTCACCGGTGACAAGGCGATGAAAATATCCGGCAGGCAAGAAGTGCGCTCCATTTCGAGTAAAAGTAAATATATTTATGCGTGAATCCCTTTCACCTCAAGAATTTACCCTATATTATTCTAAATAGTTCATATCAAAAATCGTTTGCAGTGTTCATAATTCCTCGCTCTTGGGAACCACTTTCAAACATCGCATACGACGTCCGAACATCACGCAGGAAACTCGAAAACATCCGGCATTAAAATATATATTTATTTATAAGCCAAATTTTGTTTTATTTAAGTGGGATTTCTTTAATATAAATTAGCGTTATATTATTAAATTTGAATTATATCCTTTACCTTAATATTCCCACACGTGTCTCCGAGTGAGCCCGTGTGGGGCCGAATGATTACCGCATGAAGTTATTATAATCTACGAAAGAGGTTCAAACGGTGCTAGTGTGCTGCGGCAAGTTGAAGGAGACAGCAACTATTTAAAATTTGTCTTCCGGTAATGCATTTCTATGTGAAAACGTTGGTGCATTTTCTTTCTGCGCTCGAATAAAAGAGCTAATATCCTGAATAATTCATGCGCAACAGATAGCTTGGAACATTTCTCAGTCGCAGACAAAGTAGTAGCACAGATACTGTGTTTTTGCTTCAACCCTGGCATTAAGAGCGCTGCTAAAACGGCTTCGTACATGTACTCGTGTGCACTGTTGCACACTGTTAGCGCGAACATGACATCGGCGCCTTTTACTATAGGGGATATTCGAGCCAAACGAACGGAGGACACATTAAAGACCAAGAGAGACGACAAGAACTACGCAGTAACACTGGATCAGTGTTACGATGAAAAATAAAGTCCGAGGACACCTAAGCACTTCTTATGAGTTGTAAATGAGAAATCATGAATGTCACTCTTCCGCTTCCTTATTTCGTCTTCGGCGTAGTGGCTTGGACGGCCACGTTTCCTTGGCCGACGGCGGAGCGCGCGCTCTCGTGAAGTGGCCGCGCCGCGCTGAGGCTCAGCCGTACACCCTCCCCGGAGCTTGCCCGAGCGGGCTCTGTTTTCAGGGCCGGCTTGCTAGAAGCAGCGTCTTAGCTGAGACTGGGGGAAATAAAGCTTTGCCAAAGCCAGAGCACGAGCTGAGCGCGATTCAAGCCGGGTCTTAAGACACTCTGCGCCCCAGCCTTTACAGTGATTTCTTTCACCTTTTCTCAGCTGAGACGCTGTTCTAGCAAGCCGGCCCAGACCTGCACCGCCGCACCGCTCTTACCGGCGGCCGGGCCGCTCAAAACCCCTCTATCTTGGAGAAAGTGGAGTCATTCTTCGAATAAGCCGCCGTGCGCACTATTGGGCAGTCGTCACAAGGCCTCCTGCTTTCGTTTTCGACCTGCGGACGCCACCACTTTCCCGAGCTGTTGCTACGCCGCAGCTAGCGGGCGGCCGCGTTCTGGGAAAGTCGGCCAGAGAGAGCCTTTCATTGTTCCCTCTTGAACGGAAAATTA
Source organism: Ixodes ricinus (assembly GCA_037355805.1). Taxonomy (NCBI): domain Eukaryota; kingdom Metazoa; phylum Arthropoda; class Arachnida; order Ixodida; family Ixodidae; genus Ixodes; species Ixodes ricinus. The sequence continues at coordinate 30,421 of JAZHYW010002503.1, forward strand.
ACCCTCGGAGGAAGATCTTGCTTCACCGAATCGATCGGAAAGATTTCAACCCGACGGGAGCCGTAAAGTTATCCGATGTAGGCGGTAACCAAAATGAAAAACGACAGCTGTTTAGAGCGATTTACGCACTCCGTTCCAGCGTTAGCCCGAGCGATGTAATAACGAGCACAACACTGCCGGCCTGGCGTGCACGAAAACCCGTGCCGTGGAAGAAGCGTCGTTCAAAACTACCTGCTCCTACTCGTGCTTGGAGCGTCGGCGTCGCTCTCATCTCACGGGTGCGCGCGGAGTTGCGGATAACGCTCGCTCGTCAAGTGTGGCGTACCTGCACGCGAACCATGATTTTTTCGCAAAGTCCACCAGCTTGCAACGCCCTCGCGGCTGCGGACGTGAGCGATGTGAATGTATTTATACCCCGATTCCACATAAGTGCGAACGAAGTTAGTGCGAAATTGTGGAGAATATAATTGCAATTTTTCTGTTTGGTGTGATGAATACAAACGATTGGCGATTCCTGTGAAGCCGAAGGAGCGGACAGGTACCCGCCAAACACTGACCGATAATGCAACTCTGTATGAACGATGGGGACGATTATCCAAAGCACTTTTGAAGAGCCACGGTTGGACGAACAGATCTAGAGCGACTTCATGGCGGTAGGATGCAAATGCGGGCTTTCATAGGAGGTCATTGCCATAGATTTATATGACTAGAAAAGTCCCTCACGACCGGCATCATGCCGATTCAGCTGACCGATACGTCGAGACGCTTGGGAACATCTCAGAGGGCGCGTCCGTCGCAAACCGGAAGCTAGAGGTGGGGTGAGGAGGGTGTTTGGAGGAGGAGGGAAGAGAATGCGCCACTCTACCCAGCAGGGTTGCCAGGCTGGGTCTATAAATAGCCAAATTGGGCTAGTTTTATTTGCAGTTGGCGGGAAAAAATGGTAGTTGGCTATTTGGCTAGTATTGGGCTATTTCTGACCTGTGCATTGGGCTATTTCTGACCTGTGCACTGGGCTATTTCTGACCTGTGCATTGGGCAATTTCTGACCTGTGCTGGAACCAAAATGCCTGAAAGCACTTGGGTTTATAGGTTCAAATGTATTTTTTAGAGTAAGTTACATGAACATTTGGCGCTTCAGTCCCTTAACCCTGATAAGTATGCGACAGCAAACAAATTTGTCTGCTTTTTGCGCGCCTTGTGCAATTGTTTACCTCCGAATTTTGTCCGAATGCAAGCGTGTGCTGTTATTCCTCCATCTCAAGAAGTGACGGCGCGATTCCTTGCGGACTTAACAGCACCTCTTCTGCGCATTCTTTAGGTTGTCTGTTGATTGGCGTGCACCTATACTTTGTGTTTAATTCTGCATAGTTCTCCAGTGACGTCATTCTGGTCACCATGCCCTGATAGTAAGCGTCCACAGTGGAAGGTATGTTGTCATGCGCTTGTACGAGCGTTTCAGGAAGTACGCCGAACGTGCAAGGGACGCCATTTCCGGGGCATTTGATGGATAAAAATGTATTATGTGTCTTTTCTGTTCAAAATAAACGTTTCAAATTATCAGTTTTTTGGGGCTATTTTGGGCTATTTTTTGGATCGACATTTGGCTATTTTTGGGCTATATCTCGTAGACGTTTGGCGGGTTGGAGTTCAAACACCTGGGCAACCCTGCTACCCAGATACAGGGGCTTTAGGCCGTTGCGTGCGCTGCGCCACCAGGAAAAATACCTGTCTGGTGGCTTTTTTTTTTTTAGAGCAAAGTTCTATACCTTGTGGGATTCTAGCTTATTTCAAAGTCCTCAGTGAGGTAAATACCCACCCCGTAACTCAGTCGGTTGCAAAATGTGGGTTTCGACTTACCTTGCTGATCGCTGTGAGGCAACACCCACTCCGTAGTCCGCTCCTATAGCGGCTACGGCCGGGTCCGTCCGCTGACTGCCGTTAGGCTCCGATGGACGGGAGAACACACCAAACACAGGGATACCGTAGAAACGTGTTTATTGGCCGAACGCCACACGCTTTGCGCCCGTAGGCGAAACAACAGAGAAATGAGGTTGGCGCTGTCTTATTTGACAGGATCACCAGGAGAAGGGTCCGCGCTGCCGTACCTGGCAGGATCACGGAAAAAGGGGTAGCAGTAAAATAACGATGAATGCTCCGTCGAGCGTAGCCACCCCTAACCAAGAGCCCCGGCCACAGGGTGTGGCCGGCTTATGTAGCCTGCGGGAAATAGACGCGCCCGGGGAGGCCGGTAGAAGGTCACTCCAAAACGGGACGCGTCCATAATCACTCCCAAGGGTGTGCCGATGGCGCGTTCACCCAAAATGGGCAAGGGAGAGCCGGCCCCTTCGGGGAATTCGACCTCGTGGTTCCTTGTATCCGGAAGGCCGACGCCATTGATGACGACGACTCCCGCGGCCTGCTTGAAGCTAGGCCTAGATAGGCATAGAGGGAACCCAATGGTTCCCACACTCCCCTCTTAAGGCTTAGGTAGGACGAGAAATAAAACAAAATGTCCTACCGGCTCTCAAACAAAAAGAACTATATAAAAAAAACGACCGCGTCGGGTACCTTGTGTTGCCCCGCGGGCGTTAGAGGAGGACGTCCTCCTCGTCGTGCAGCAGCCGCACCATGTCGGCGCCGAGGTCCATTAGGGCCCAGGTCCTCCGCCGGTAGCGGTAGGGCAGAAGGCCCGCCCCAACGGCCGGTCCGCCCAGGAGGTCCTGGGCCTCCGGAGGTCCGCGCCGGTCCGCCGGGTGCAGGTGCCGCAGGACGACGGGGCCCGCCCTGCCTCGAAGCTGGGGAGCCCTGGCCATGATGGCCGCCGCAAACGGGGGTCCCGCTCCATCCGCGCCAGCACCTAAGGCCAGCGCGTTGGCGCCCCGGAGACCCGCCTCGGTGAGCCGCTCCACGTGGCTCAGTGACCGCAGGTGAGCCCGGTGGAGAAAGAGGGAGCCGCAGCCGCGGCAGAAACGGGACCCCGGAGGGGGCTCCAGGCAGGCCCCCCGGCCGCTTCATCGATGTCCGAAACAGTCCTGCCGCGGAACGGCTCCTCCACCTGCCCCTGCCGCCGGTCTCCTGGGCACCCGTGGTTGCTCCTCCCAAGGAGCCGCCGAGACGAAGAACTGGGGTGGCTCCTGGCCCTCCTGGTACGTCCAGGTGGTCACGGTCCGAGTCTCCACCGGCGGAACCCCATGGGAGGAACGGGACCGGCCGCCGTTCCAGTGTGGCGCACGTTCCCACCGCTCTCCCCCGCGACCTGGGGCTCGCATTCTCTGAGGAGCAGACATGGCAGACACGGAACCACGGTGTGCACGGAACCAAGAAGACGACTGGCTTGTTGGCCTCCTGTTGTCTTCGAGGAAAACTCCTCTCGCGTTCCCTTGTTGGCGAGATTAGAGCATCGGGCGACCAACCTGACCAATGGGCGGTGGCCTACCCTTTCCCTCGGATGACGTAAGTAGGGAATCCCCTTACGGGAAGATCCGGGAGCGAACGTTCAAGGGACCTGGTATCTAGGTCACGGCTTGCCGACAATTGGTGGCTGACGCGTTCGCGAAGGCAGCTGGTGCATTCCTTGCCCTTGCACTTCCCTTAGTGTGACATTTCGCCACTTATTGGGGCTGCCTTTGCGAAAACTCCGGATATTAGTTTCTCCGAGTTCGCAGATTGCAGCGGGGCGCCTCGTTTCTGGCGTCGTCTTGCGTTTCGCGTGCATTCTTGCGCAAGAGTGGCTTTGCGTTTTGCTCCTTGTTTTCCCTTCTGTGGTAGGGTTTGAGATCGCAAATATGCACTGGCCCTCCGACTTTTCGTGACTCTTTGTCAGTCAGCTTGCTCACGAGCGGTGAAAGTATTTCTCGCACTTTGTACGGGCCCAACCATTTTGGTGCCAGCAAGGCAGAAGAGCCACTCCTTACGAAAATGGCATATCTGAACTAATATAAAAAAATAGATACGGTTATATAAAAAATTGGGCAGATCTGGCGATATCAAGTAAATCAGTTTATATAAGCCTTATTAAGCCAGATCTGCCCAATTTTTTATATAACCGTATCAGGGTCTTGTTATGGAGATATCAAGACCCTGATAACCTTGATATACAGGTTTTATTTTTTTATTCTTGTAGATTTGTTTTTAAAAAAGCCACGAAACCTACACTTATGCGGTTTGTGCGAGTGAGTTATACGCCCAGGGGGACATTATGTGGGTGGCTAATCTTTGCAATAAGTCGGCTAATGATTTGAAATTCACCACTTGTTTTTTAAATTAGTGAAAATAGACATATGGTTCCAATTAGAAACTTGCTGAACGTCGTCCAAAATCCCTAAATCAGTCATTTTCAGAAAGACTTTCAGCGCGTGAGAAAGTTAATACGCATTGTGTATGATCAATATTCTCAACGTCGCTTCTATTTTGATTATGAATTTCTTCTTAAAAAGTTTCGATGACAAACTTGTCCGATAGAAGAGCGGAACGTGACTTAGTCTTTTTTCATAAGTTAGTAAACGGTGTATCAGATAGTGGCTCGCTTTTAAGTGATGTTAATTTACATGTTCCCTCCCGACCCACTAGAAATCATTGTACTTTTTACATTAATACTGTCTGTGATCTTTCGCCTTTATCACGCTGCCATCTGCTTTTTAACCGCATCAACAATGCTGAAGTGGATATATTTAGCGACTCTCGGGTGTTCGCGATGAAAATGAAAGTACTTGTTGCCAATTTGTAACGTTTGTAGTATTTCTCGCCATGTCTCTGTTATTTTAATTCCTCGTTTATTATGTGTACCAAAGAAAAGACCTGTTGGTTGTTTTGGGGCACTTGAAAATAAATATTTATTATTATTATATTATTATTAAAGTACCACTCGTGGAGCAGGTACAAAGCTAGTGGTGTCGTGTCAGGCGCCCGCCCAATTTTTCCGTCTCTTATCTAGCCACAGCCTTGTTACCTGGTCCACGAGTGGTAACTTCAGCGCACTACTGCGCTTCACACGCGCTCAGTCTTTCTAAAAATTACTGATTTATGGGTTTTGGACGACGCTCAGCAAGTTTCTAATTGAAACCATATGTCTATTTCCACTAATTAAAAGTAAATTAGTGAGTTTTAATTAATTAGCCGACTTATCGCAAAGATTAGAAAACTACGATTGTCCCCCTGGGCGTATAACTCACTCGCACAAACCGCATAAGTGTAGTTTTCACGGCTTCTTTTAAAACAAATCTGCAAGAATAAAAAATAAATAACACCCGGTATTTAGGCATTGCACGTACGTCACATCATGACATCGAACACCGGTATCCACCATGCTGGTGGTTGACTCTTCGACCCTGCATAGCGAGAGCAATGGTAAACTGTGCCGCGCTCGGCTGCAGCAATTACCCGGTATCCCGACGATCGTCCGATCGTTTCGTCGGCATGAACCGCGAGACAGTGTCCGTCAGAGTTAGAGAAAGTATGAGCGGCAGGAGAGGGATACGCCCGCGGATTACCGAGTTTGAGGCACGCATCTCATAGCGGCGAGCAACTCCACTTTTCTACCGTTGTTTACGTTCGCGCACGCCTATGCATCGGCTTTTGCCCATTCGTGGTGTAGATGTCCTTTGTCTTTCGTTACATAACGCCGTTTCACGCTTCGAGCGATTGTCGCGCCGCAGAGCCCGGCCGATCAGGGATCAGTTTGTGCCGTCTGCGAGACGGTAACCTTTGCAAGGAGCAAAGGTATGTAGGCAAGCCGGTTAGGAAACATCATAATATGAAACCCTGAGTCAATGAGAGTTGTACGTTATTTGATTTATCCTTATCTCAGGGTTTAGATTATGACGGTAACCTAGCGTTGTTTACCAGTATTTCGCAAAATCGTAACAATCTTTCTACAAGCGACTCGTAAAGCCGCGCGTCAAATTTTTAGAACGCGCAATTAGGATTCTTTGTTGTTGTCCTTCTTGGCGACACGTCAAAACTTTGTCGGCGGCACATCGTAACTTTCTGCGCTTGTAGCGCAATCGCACTAATGCCGAAACATTCTGCACAATTATTCTCCCGGCTGCCAGGAGATAGACACGGCCTAGTTCTAAAAATAATCTAGAAGAGTACCTTTAGGAAAACGATCTATTGTCGCGAAGTAGGTTGCAGCGCACTTACGTTGACGAGACGGGACTTGAAAGGTAATCCCAGATAGATGTCGACACGGCCACGACGGAATCACCACTCAAACACAAAAACGAGAAGGAAGGTGTCCGTGAAGAATCAACACGATGTAGCACAATCTGTCACTTTTAGAAACGAGCACTGAACGCATCACAAAAAATTCTTGGGCTTCTTGGAAATCGCTTGCAGAAGCAGAAATTCGCAGTAGCCACGCGGGCGCAGACCACACCTAACTGCATGGATCCGCATCCGTAAAACCACGTGACCACGCACATTCTATCGCGCTTTCAGCTTAGGGAGAGAGAGAAAAGGAGAGAAGGACATGCCAAAACGAGAGTGCACAAACAGAGGTCTTATCTTATGGGAGATCAACGTGCGGATTTGTCACTTGTACCCAAGGCTGATAGTGCAGTGAATGCTATGTGTGGCCTTGGGCTCCAGGCAGGTGCTGTGTTCTGCTTCATCACTAGCTTCTAGACTGTAGTCACGTGACCCTAACCGGAGACACGATTGGCCTAAAACAGCATGCATAGCGTCTACCCTGCTGTCAATACCGAGTGAACATAGAGCTCCTCTGAGATTCCAACTTCTGAACTTCCAAACTGTCTAGCTCGAAAGTGACCGAAAATGATGCGAGTTTGAAGATACTATGTTTTACGCCGTATAACCCAAATCGTAATTTAAAATGAAGAAATAAGGGCGACTATTTTTTTTTTTTGCGCACGATGTCCACAAATAAATAAATAAATAAATAAATGTGTATATATATATTTTTACCAATAAATTTAAAATTATGAGTACACTCTTAGGTTCGCGTTTTCAAATTTCAAATTTTATTACTGAAAGAGTTGCACATAAAAGACACCACTTTCAACACACGATGAATCGCAGACGCTCGCAAGCGGATGGTTACGATGCTGCGCGAAAGGTTTTTGAAAGATGCTGCGTAGGCGCAACGGCTTCGCAGGCGTTCGAAGGAAAAAGGATTCGGGACGACGAAGTAGCGTCTTGCATCTTCAGTAAGCTAACAGGTTCGTGTTTCCCCGCTCAATTTAGCGGGGAAACACGAACAAAATTAGTTTTACTGTTAGATTTAGCGGAAATTGACGTCAAGTGACATAAGTACAAATTCAATTTCTCGTTAAATTTAGCGGGGTAGTTACTCGATGGCGACGCCGACACCGCTTAACTCGGAAACGGGCGCCTACAGAGCTGCGATCTCAAATCCATTATTTGATTAACTCGCTTTCCGATCTTATGCACTTCGTCATAATGTCACACGTCAAACATACAACCAAATTTAATTTGTCTTTCAATCTTCAAAATGTAGCAATTGGTTAATTGGTCCAAATACCTGGAATAACTTCACTTTAACGATGTTAACAATAATTAACCAATTATTTGAGACTCATGCAATATAGATCAATCAACTTGTCTTGTGAGTACATATGACTTATTGCTTGCACGACCGAAACGGGCCCATATATCATTATCAGGGGCAATATTTGCACGCGTATATGGCGAAATAAGGCCGTATTTACGCACTTATACGGCCGCATCTGGCGTATTTGCCCGCTTATATGGCGATATCGGGGCGTATTTGCTCCCATATATTCCCTATCTGACTACTTATATTATCATATCTGCCCGTATATAAAATATATCAGGGCCATATCTGACATTTTCGTGCGGGCTGGCATCGCTCAAAACGTGGTTTCGTCTGAGCACGAGATCGCCTACTTTGTAGCGGAGATCTCGGCGAGAGCGGTCGTACTGAGCCTTTTGTTTAGCCCGCGCTACCCCGAGATTGCGACGGGCCTCCGAGAAGGCTTCCGTCATCCGAGTTTGTAGCGAGCGCGCGTGTTCAGTCTGTGTCGACTGCGCGTCGTTCACCCCGGCGTTCGCCCTTAGGACACGGTCCATGGGATTCGCCAACTCTCTTCCGAATGTGAGGAAGGCGGGGGTAAAGCCTGTCGAACGATTGACAGTGGAACGGAGAGCAAACCCTATTTCAGGAATGTATGCGTCCCAGTCGCGGTGCTTTTCGGCAAATGCTGCCAGCATGGGTTTGATGTTTCTGTTACATCGCTCCGTGATGTTCGCCTGTGGGTGGTAGGGTGTGGTTGTTTTGTGCTTGATGCCCAGGGCTTTGCAAGCGTCCACAAATACCTTCCCGACGAAGTAGCTTGCTCGATCTGTTAGGAGAGCTTCCGGGAACCCGCATCGGGTGAATACCTCCATGAGCTTCTCCATGATCGCTCGGGCTGTCAACTTTCGTAGTGGGAAAAGTTCTACCCATTTGCTGAAGTGGTCCGTGACAACCAACAAATATTGGTGTCCTTTGGGGCTCCTCGGCAAAGGGCCAACCACGTCGCAAGCCGCCAAAGACCATGGTTCTTGGCTGTGGGTCGGCTGCATTAGGCCCGGAGGTTTGCCGCCTCTTGGTTTGAAGCTTTGGCAAGTGTGGCACGTGCGGGCGTAGCGGAATACGTCCCTTTTCATGCCCGGCCAGGTTGCGATGTGACATAACTTTGTGTAAGTCTTGGAGCCGCTCGCATGTCCGGCCAAGTGCGAGTCGTGATAGTAACGCATTACTGCGCACCTCAGACTTTTTGGCACTACCACCTTGAACACATTATCCGTGTCCTTCTCAGATGGGATATACTTCAGCAGGAGCCCATCGGCGTTCAGCAGAAATTGATCCAGCGTGTCAGTACCAGTACCAGATACATCCCGACACTCGGCGTTTACTGCAATACCAGCAGTCGTACGCCCGGCGGACGCACCGCCCGACTCCACTGAGTCCGACTCACTCGGGAGTCCGTCGATCACCTTTCGACAAAACGGATCATTCTGCTGAGCTTTCCGTAGCTCTTCTTTGCTGAACACGATCCCCACCGCGCTCACTGCGTCTACGTGGTTCACGCTCTCGTCCGAGGAGGTCAGTGGTGCTGCCTCCTTTTGGGACTGATTTTCGGCTTCGCTGGGCATTGCATGTGCCGTTGGCTCGGCCAGGCTCCTCGCGGAAAGATTTGCGCAGTCTACGGGGGCTCGCGACAGTGCGTCGGCCACAACGTTTGTGCTGCCTTTCCTGTACCGCACGACATAGTCGTATTTTTGCAGCAGCAAGGCCCATCTCGCCAACCGCCCTGCGGGTTCGCGAAGTCTTGACAGCCATATTAGGCTCTGGTGATCTGTTTCGATCGTGAATGTGGTCCCGTCGACATAAATGTCGAAGCGCTTTAAGGCAAATACAATAGCCAAGCACTCTTGTTCGCAGGTGCTGTAGTTCACTTCTGCAGGCACGAGCGAGCGGCTAGCGAAAGCCACGGGACGAAGCACACCTTCGTGCTCTTGGAGCAGGACCGCTCCCAAGCCCAGTTTGCTCGCGTCCGTTTGGATCACGAAAGGCCTGTTCAAATCGGGAAGTTTGAGTTCCGCGGTGTCCGCGAGCGCTTTAGAGGTGCAGCGGAATGCCGCCTCTTGCTCGGGACCCCAACTCCAGCTCACGGCTTTTCTGAGTAGCCGCGTTAGTGGCGCTTGGAGGGAGGCGCAGTTCGGGATGAATTGGCGATAAAAATTCACCATTCCCAAATAGCGACGGAGTGAGCTTACGTCCGTCGGTGCGGGAAACTCTCGGATAGCTTCTAGCTTCTCGGCGTTTGGCGCAATGCGCCCGCAATCGAGTGTGAAGCCGAGCAAGTTGATGCGAGTTTCGGCGATTTGAGCCTTTTCCGGGTTCAGCGTGATTCCCGCGGCTTTTAGCCGGTCGAACACATCTTTCAGGTCTCTCAGATGATCTTCGAAGGTGTTCGAGTAGACGACAATGTCGTCGAGATAGGCCATTGCATGTTTCCATTTGGCTTCTCCCAGTATGCGGTCGATCAACCGCTGGAACGTCATGGGCGCTCCGCACAGACCGAAGGGCATTCTTGTGAATTCGAAAAGCCCGCGGTGACAAACGAAGGCGGTTTTCGCCTCGTCACCCTTCTCCATTTGAACTTGGAGGTAGCCTCGGCTGGCGTCTAAGGTTGTAAAATACCTTGCGCTGCCGAGGTTGGACAGGATCGAGTCAATGCTCGGTAGCGGATATGCGTCTTTCCGCGTGACGTCATTTAGACGACGGTAGTCAATGCACAGACGTGAAGTGCCGTCCTTCTTTGGGACCAACACGACGGGGAATCCCCAGGGACTGTTTGACCGCCGGACAACTCCGGTGTCGATCATTTCGTCCAGTGCAACGTCAATGGCTTTTCGTTTAGCCAAACTAACGGGTCGTGCGTTTTGCCTCCGAGGGAGGGCATCGCTCGTGTCGATCCGGTGTCGCACTACATTGGTGCACCCGGGTCGATCTGTGAACATTTTGTCATAATGTCGTAACAATGCCGACAAACGGGACTTTTCTTGCCCTGACACGCTGCATGACTCATGTCACGTTCAATTGGGGCGCACCTACCGCACCGCGCTGCACTGACGGACGCGTCGCGTTCAGACGGTCGCGTCGGAGCAAGGTTGACCATTTGGGAGCTTCGTTGCGCTCGTCATCGGCGCCGCTGCCTGCACCGGCTGCACCGTCGACAGGAGGCCGTGCAGCTTCGCGCAACTGCGGGCCGGTGCGGCCTCTGGGTAACCACGCTCTCCGCCGATCCTTCGGCGCCTTCTTTGCCGCGCATCGTCTTCCTCGTCTCGGTAAACATGGCGGCTCGGAGACTCTCGCTAGGTGCGCGCGCCGCCGCCTCTCGCGGCGAGATTTTGTTCAATGAGTCCACCCGTTGATGTCGTGTGCCCTTGAAGTGACGGCGCCAAGACGCGCGTTGTCACGGCGGTGCTTCGTGTTCGCTTGGTGAGTGCGTCATGCGCTGCACCTGCGCAGTGGCGCGGCCAGGGCAGCATTTTCTCGGTGCTGCGCGCGCCCCATTGAATGCGACATCAGTCGACGCAGACGGCGAGTATCGCTGACGCTGACGCGCCGCATGCTTCACCCGTCGGAGACGGCATGCCTGCCGCGGCTGTCGCTCGTCTTCGGCTGCTACTGGCGCCGCCGTTAACGCGCAGCGATCTGGTTGCGGTCTCGCGTCAGGGTGATAGCAAAGGCCGCCGTGCACGTACTCCGTTCCGATGATGTTCGGCTCTGAACGGCGCTCGAGCTCGCTCAGCGAGGGCAGCATTGCCGTCCACGTTGACAAATTCGGCGAACACGTCGCGTCGACCGCGCTGCTATAGCCACCGCGGTAGCCAGAGTCACGACGCCCTAGACTTCTACTGGTACCGACAATTCGCGTGACGTCACTCCGGTACGTCACCTCCATTTTCGAGGTCCAAAAGCGAGAACGCAGATCAGTTATCTCGCGATTGTCTTCAGTTCGTTTCGTGGAGTATAGCAAATATGCGTCACAGATGCGGCTATGACAAATTTGGGCAGTATGCTAGGTTCCCAAGATGCCTGGAACACAGTTTAAACAAACTAAGTTAAATCGCCTTCATTGTCCCTTTAACCAGCGGTTTTTCTGGGGTTGGGGGTTCGCAGAAGGATTTCAGAGGAGCGAAAGTGCCCTCTCGGTAGCCACCGCTACTCACGTCGATCACGATCCCTGTTTTGGCGAGAAAATCTCTGCCCAGAATGATCGGAACGGAAAGACTGGGGAGATGAACGGAGCGTTGCCGTCTTACTCGATTTTCCCATCTCGCAACCAACCGGACGGTACCGCTTGAATGTGCGGTGCCGCACGCGAGACGAAAGGTCGTGTTTCCCTCCCTCATTCGGACAGAGTTTTGCCGGAGGTGGGTCAACACTTCGTCGCCGAAAAGCGATGCGCTTGCGCCCGTGTCGAGCAGCGCCTTGAACGTCCGACCAACGATCGTCAACGCTATGAATGGCGCTGGCGTGCCTGTCGGAAAGCCTATTCGGTAGGCTGACGGCAAAAGAGTGTCTTGCTCCGTGCCGTTTTGAGCCGCCGTGTTGGTTATCGGCGGCCTTGCTCGTTTCCCGACTGTTGAGAACCGGGATTCTGCCGTTCTGGGCATTGTCGAATCAGGTGGTCGGCGCTGTTGCAGCGAAAGCAGCGTGGTTGCGCAACCCGTCTCGAGTCGCGTCGCACGTTTTGTTGCGCGCCGGGCCTTTCGTCCTGTGCATTTGGACGCATTGGCCGCGTTTGCTCCCGGGGCGTCGGTAACTCTTGTCTGTTCCGATCTCGCCTTTGCCACTGCGGCGAGGGTTCTGCTTTCCTCTCAATCTTCCCGATACTCGGTGTTTGATTTACGCGTCTTTCTTGGCGTGAAAATAGTGCATAAAACAATACATAAAACAACACAAAATAATACAAAACAGTGCATAAATAATACATAAAACAATTTGCTTTCCGCTTTACAGAGAAGAATAATTTTTGTAGATGTGTCGACAAGACTTTGTGTGCAATGATAATGATTTCATAACTTTCTGGGAGCGATTGAAAACTATGTTGTTGTCCGTATATACGATTGATATGCGGCAATCAAAAAGGCAACCGCCTATAGACCGACACGCGGCGCGGCTCTGTTTGCCAACACGGCCGCAAAACCGCCATGCGATGTAGCTATGAGGGCAGAAGCGGCCAGGCTCCCCGTGTTTTCGCAATTGAGTTGTGTGGCGTGTGCTCGTTGTTGACGTTGTAGAAACGCTTCTAGATTTTTCTATGCGTCGTACTTCCTGCCAATGCAATGCATATCGTATGATACGCCCGACTATTTGAGCTCGCTACCGGAGCCTGAACGGCAGAGGTATCGAGAAAAACTGTGCGTGGACGGCGTTGCCTTCGACGATACGTACGCCGTAAACAAGACCCGCTGGAGCTCCGATGTGAAGTTTCTGCCACTGACTTGGATGGCACACGTAGTCGTCTATTTCGTTTTTTCGCCCAGCCAGTTCACGGCCGACACGGTGCAGGCGTACAAGTCTCTAGAATCCTGGGATTACTTCGAGCTGTTTACCGCGCTGCCGACGTAAACATCAGACTGTGGGTCTGCGGAAGTGTATTTATTAATTGACTGAATACACACAGCGTCCTTCAAGTCAATGTATGATATTTTTCTTACCCCAATGACTATACGTTAAGAGAAGCGGTAACGCTTTGTCCATTCCGGAACCGGTCTCCTTACGCTTGGTATCACGGGCGCAGCGAGCCACCGACAAGCGCTTGTGCGGTGCTTTGTGCGCGAACACTGCCTGAACAAAATCTGGGGGTCTCGATCAGTCGTCCTTACGAGGCGACCATTCTTTTCGATCCACGGATATTATCCGCCTTCTGCGCCTTTCAGAGTCCGCTCGGAACTTGTGGAAACTCACTCCACGACGTTTGCTGTACCTTTCGGTGCAATTAACGGCTACACAGCTTTAGGGGCATGCCGAAATGCTATGATGCTCATGCGAAACGTGCGCCCTTCTGCCCACACCACCCGGCTCCGGCGCGATCGCACAGCCACCACAGCTCCGTGACGTCAAGCGCACGTGTCGGTCTATAGAATGAATATTTACACGACGTCCGGGCGAGACAGAGGAGACAGCTATGAGATGCCCGGCCGATGACCGGGCCGATACCAACTATGCCCTTACGAAATATCGCCGATACCCAGGAGAAAGTCTGATCCAGAGAGTATTTGCATGATACTGCGCCAATAGTAGGCAGGTGGCGAAGCGACGGTGCGCCAATACCTACCGTATACCGGGCGGTGGCGCAAGACTGGATATTTGGCCGATTTTGGAACCGATTTTCTGCCGTCACTAGCTTGGTATTGTCAAATCTCACCGTGAGGCTTGGAAATGAACACTATGACATGTGACCATTGTGTTTTGAATGCTTATCTTATTTCTTTTGTTACAGTTACAAAGCGCGTGAAAGGGCACTGGCACACCCAAAAAAAGATAAAGTTCGTCATGTATTTGGGCTTTCCTTGGCACTTTTTTTCACATATTTGGCACTCCACTGGCTAACCAGAGGAAAGCCAAAGTGTGCCACGACCCCAAATGTACAGATTAGGTTTTGCTTGGGCAATTAGGACTAGAGCATGACACTTAATTTAGCAGTCCTGTGGCGGACCAGAGAAAAGACAAGCTCTAAAATGCCTATAGCATCGATAACTACGTAGGCAAAGTACTTTGACACTAAGAAGCGTTATGGAACAAAACCTAACTAGGCCCAAGTTGAGCCCTTACGGTTGCCGCACCTTTGCCCAGTGAGGTGTTTTTCTGGCGTGCTACCTGCGTAGTTTAAATATGCCACATTGGCATTCCTGCCGCCGACCAAAGAAGAGCCAAACTTTGGCACGGGCTTAAATCTCCAAAGAAGCTGCTTATTTTGGCAGTATTGGGTCAGGTACGGTACTCCCCTTGGCACTTGTGGGGCGAACCAGACAAAAGCCAAACTTCAGCAAGCCTCTGTGCTTTTGTTGATACAAATGTGGCACTCATGTAACTAAACCCCCCCCCCCCCCAAAAAAAAATAGTTTTGCTTTAGTATTTTCCAAATACGGCTAAAGGTAGGCAACATACTTTGGCCCTGACAAACGCCATAGAGCAGAACCTAACTTAAACAGAGTTGAGCTTTTACAGTTGCCACACTTTTGCCAAGTTGGACATTTCGCTGGCGTGCTAAATGGGCTGGCACATGTTTGTGTTCTTGGTTGTGCTAGACCAAAAGCACAAGTGAAACTATTTAAGTTCAACAATTCCCACACAAAATCATTCTACCTTGAACGTATTCAGCTTGTACTGCAAATCGATATTAATTAATAGAAAACGTTATAGATTTTGATTGCGGTGATTGTACTAAGTACTGAAAAAACGCTGCACTGATAACCAAAAACAACTAAAACCGTTCTCAGTTTTTTTTACAAAAACTCTTATTACAATGTCGTAAAAAGCACAATTATTCTTAAGATCATCCCACTGGCTTACTTCCCTCTTTGAACAGCTGTTCTACCCTAGGTAATAAATATCCTCCGTTTGATTTTCTCCGACCGCAGATGTGCGCAGCTAATCCGGAATTCCGCGGGAGACTCGTTCCAGATGCACACGTGATGCACGGCTTCGTCATACGCCAAAAACTCGCCGGCATGTACGACAGTCCCTCCACCATTAAATGGAAGGTGAGCGCCACACAAATTCTTCGCGGCATCCTAAACTTAAAACCAAGTGCTTTTTGTGGAAGCTTGTTTTGATACAATTTTATTTGTTGGGCTTTAGTAAATAAAAAAAATGACAATTATAAATAGCAAGAATCTTTAGTAAATTCACAGCAAGAGAAATACGCGGACACTATATTCTCTTGGGCGGGCATTCTCGATCCCCACCCTTCCATAAAATACGACTGATGAAAAAAGGTAATTGCGCGAGGATTTGGGAAGTTACAATTCTTGCTATATTTAAGGACGAATAGGCATTATATTTTTACAAAACGTGTCAGTCAAGTCTTAAGCCGGGGTCACACCGCTTATACATCATACAAAACACAGTCTGCGTACAGGCTCGAACGCGAATCACCGCGATATCACTGCTTCGAATGCCGCACGGCAAATGAGTTCAACGAGACTTACGATGGGCTGCCTAAACAAAGAGTACATCGCATTGACAAAAAACAAACAAAAAAACTCCTGTCACACTGCGGGACTTGCAACTGTTTAAGGCTTCTCTTTTTCTGTTTCTCTTTTCGAGTGATTCACATTTTCTTGATCTTCTGTACCGTAACTCATTTTGTTCTTTTAGATGCGGAGCATCTCTTGCTCGGGTCTGTGTCCCGCGGCGTCGTAGTCCGCACTCACACTACGCATGCCCAACTCTCCTCCTTCCCTCTCTCCAACAGCTGCGCGTTACTCTCTCCGCTCTCTCTCTCTCTCTCTACCAGCTGCGTGCACTTCGCGTGCGTTCGCTTCCACTCACACCGCGCGCGCATGCGCAACTCTCCTCCTCTAGTCTCCTCTCCTTCAAGTAGCGCGCTGCCGCGTTCCCCGGAGGAGTGAAAGGAGGATAGTTTTGGGCGCGCGGGTCGCAGCGCCGCGCCAGGGCTTTCCAGTGGGGTGGGCTTTCCCCGCAACTCTGCGGCTGCCGTCTGCTAGCGTTTCTCGGCCGCTCGCGTCCGCCGCAGCCCAAATCCGGCCGGCCAAAAGAAATCATTCAAGAAGGGAATAAATTAATTACGATCCGCGATGCTCCGCATCACCCCATGGCTCCCCTCGGGAAGATGGTGTAATTTTTTTCTTTTAGCCGCCTTTTCAACTGTTGCTTTTAGAAATGAGGCGGTTTCGCCTTCTTCTTTGTTTTATCCTTGATAAGATTAAGCAAGAGCTCGGAACAGCTATAAAATGCGGGGTTTCTTTCTATGTTCCGTATAAACTGGGACGGGAGCTGAAGTAGTAAACACTCTACTGCACACGGACTATGTACAATCACTCTGAGAAATAACCATGACGTAATGTGACGTCACAGTGTATCGTGATGTCATAATGTCACGTGTCGTCATGGCTTGATATGACGTGAGTGTTGAAATCATAATTTCACATGACATCACAGTGGCACGTGACACCAATTTCGCGGGACGTCGCTCTTTCATGCGACACCATGATGTCACGTCATGTCGTGTGAAACCAAGATGTGTAGCCCAAACATTTTCCCGATAAATTCGGCGGAGGCTAGCTTTTCAACCGATGAGTCGAAGGTAGTCCCAAAGTGGAAACAAATGATGTCACTAATTTAAGGGTCTCATGTTGTTGCATGTCACGACCCTTGCGGTTGCGACATGAAACCGAACGCGACTCTTTGTGACGTCGCGGCGTTTCGACAGCTTGCTGCCGCAACTTCCATGAACTGTCGAGGTGGAAGAGGCCTGCAGCAGAACAGGCGTCAGAAATATTACCTCTGCCACTTTGTCCCCTACAAGATTGCGGCATGCAAACGGATGACATTTCTGTGACGTCATCAAACAGAAACCTATGGTCTATTTTAAAAGACGTGGCAAACAAGCGAGTCGAAGACGCGCTAAGCTCAATTGGACAGGCGCGTTTGATTACATTTTCTCACGTTACATTATAAGTCACCGGAACGTCACTGCCTCAAATGTCACGTCTAATACCACAGACTGGTTCCCACAGGAGCCTCACCTTGCGTTTTCTTGAGTTGCGTACAAGTCGCCGCAACATCCCTGCCGCGATTGTTACATGCAGGTTTATTTATTGAATGTGTTGCCATGCTCAAAACGAACCTCGGTTGTCTCGGTCACTCACTTGGCGGAAAGACGTAACCTTCCGTAACATAACGTAAAGTAAGCGAATGCTGATGTCGGAACCGACCTTTTAATGAACAACATGCTAAGTTTTGTTGCGCTGCCAGATCAGGCCTCGTAGGCGAGTGGCGTATCAATGACGATTCACTGGGTTAATTTCAGATCTGTTCGAGCACCAAGCGGTACCCTACACTCCAGTTTGGCGTGGCCTTGTTTGCTCTCGAGCTCGAAGACGGAGCCAAGAGGTGCCTGAGTCACATGAAAGAAGCCGCTGGATATTGGCGCGCAGCCGCAGTGTCTTCCTACATGAAGAACGTCATTAGGAATCCCGACTTTATAAATAACACTAGTTCATGTGAGCAACAGTAAATAAAAGAAAACGACAAGCAACCTAACACTTCGATTTTCTCTGCCGCATTCTTCCTAACTAAAAAATACAAAAAGAAGCTCATAGCCTACTCGAAGAATGCAGATACTTTCTTAGAGCAGCACTGTTTCGTTTGCTATAAATACCTGACCCAAGATTAAATAAGGGATTTATACCGTAAATTATTTATGGAGAAAGTTAGCCTAGAATGTTTGTCTTGTGTTGCCCCTTATATTATTACGGCTTCGCTGTTGGTTTAAATAAAAATATATAATTTTTGTGGCTAAATTTGTACTTGACAACTAGACCGACGAAAATAATGCTTTGTGTCCGCCTCATTGTTCTCCTTTTACTTGGATTTATAGTTCGCATTTCGATTACTATCAAAGTATCAAAATAGGTTCGCTTCAGATAACGTGGCACGACGTGTTCTATTAATTCTTAATGCGTGCAATATACTGATTTTTAAAAATATATCTACAATGTTTGTGCCTCTAACATTCAACACATTTGTGGGAAGTGTTTGGAACTTTCGTTATTCTTGTCTCAAGACAGATGAGGTAAATATCGTCTGCGTGCTTCAGTCATGCACGTCCGCTCTACCCGTGCCATTTTGCTCGTCTCTACGCTTTATTTGTTGAAAACTGGCAAATGTTTTTCAGTGCAACTTGAGTTTATCCTTAACGTAATTAGCTGCACACGATCTGTGACCTTCGTCAAGCTCCAGTGAATCAGTGTTTCGCTTGCGTCCCCTGCCGTTTTGTACCACGCGTCAAGAAATTAAATTGATTTGATTTTAAAGTCACGTCACGGCAGGCCGCGTCAACGTTTGCGTATTTGTTCTGAAACCTGTCCACAATTATTAACACAAATTGCGTTATACGGAGGCTTTCATGATTTCGGGCTTTTTTTTCCTTCGAATTATGGGATGTTATTGGGGTATACATGACGCGCTTTAGACAACGCTAAGAACACGATCAGATGTTAAGGAAGGCAACACAGGACAAGCGCGGTTGTGTTTCGCTTCATTCTCTGCCCTTGTCCATTGTTGACTAGTTTTCATCGCGTGTCCTGTGCTCCTTGTTTCTTCCCTGCTGTTCGTGTTTTTCTGCACTGTTGAAAATATGAATCTGGAGTTTTTCATAGTCTCCCTTAAGCCCCACTTCAACTCGAGAAGGAGTGTACCGAAAGTTAGTTTCTCGTCGCGATATCTCGGGCTGTCGACAGATGGCACCGCTATGGGTTCGGTGCATGTTCGACGCTGTTCGGCGCAGATATTAGAGCGCAGCTGTTAGGCGCCCGCTTCCGGCTTGAGCGGCGTCGCCGTCGCTGTCGGCGTAACCGCGCATTGCATTATGGGACGTTTCTCATATATTCGTCACACGTGACATTACGCGTTACGCCACGGGGGCAAAATTGTCCTGCTATATATGGCGGAAAAAGGTTTCCACTAAATATAGCGGGCAAATTTTAACCCTCGTGACGTCACAAGTGACGCACTCAACCCGAGAATATATTCCGCTAAATTATGTACATAGCTAGCTATAATATTTAAACTTCTACAATGTTAATAAAGGTACATACCATCCATTACCAACCAAATAAGTCAAATCAAATCAAATCAAATAGTTTATTTTCCCATTTACAAAAAATGGGGGAAGCCGAAGAAAAAAGCTGATAAATCAGCTTGACATGGTCCTCGGCCACCCTACAGAGGCAGTGGCGGCGGCAATGGAGAAATATACAGTGAAGAGTTAGGAAGTAAAATATAGTTAGTGAAAAGTCTTTAATGTTATTTCCGGCGAAGAGACAAACACACGCGCGTTTTTCCGTAGGAATGCACATGAGCACCTTAAACTTAGACTGGTTGCTTTCCGCTTAAATTTGCCTACCGGAAGTCGCATAGACAAGCCAGTTCAATTCCTAGGGAACATTATAATACCTCTATGGGTTGGAAATTTACATGTGCATTTCAAAAGGTCTTAGAACTAACGTAATGGCGTCTGATTGATGGAGGCAATTCAATCAGACGTCATATCGTCACTTCCGTGACCTTTAACAAATTACGTGTAAATTTCCAACATAGCCGTCCTAGTAACGCGACTGTTTCGCACGCAGCGAACCCCCAAGCTTTTGGCCATATCAGTGATGTATTTTAACAACTATCTTTGTAAAAGTCAAATACATTGTCGACGATACGTCGCAGGACGGTAGGGAGTCAAAGTCCACCAATCAACTAGTTGATAAAGTCTCCGCAAGGTGGCGCGATCATGTGTATCGTTTGAAAAGCAACTTCCGGTCGAGTTACACGACACATCGCGTCACTCTTCTGCACTACGTAGTTAATGTACTTGGGCCAAAAGACGCTCTATGTCCAGGAACCAGACTGGTTCACAAAGGAGTGTCCTCAAGGCTCTGAAAGAAGCACCCTTAACATCGGCCAACCACCAAGGCTCCAAGCACGGCTGCGTAGTTTTGACGGGTGCACCAGTGCGCGAGTTCTCATGCACGCAAGGTGCCATCAAGCACCAGCCACACGTGCTTGTAACCTTCTATCGGCAATCGCTGGTTCATCAACCCTTTAAAGGAGTAAGTTCTGGAGGCCTTTAACGTGCTCGTCTGTTCGGGGCATTATATCTAATAATAAATCTATGCATAGAACGACCTCAGTTTCATTGTCCCTCACGGTACCCTGCTGCTGCGCTGTGCTGAAATGTGCTCAATCTACAAGGTGTTCCCCGTTGTCTGGTCGTCATTAATATAAAGAAACAATAACAATGTAATAATGATTAATGTTAATAGCTCAGCAGATTAAATGCCATTGGACTGCACAATGGCGTTTCTCCGACAACTGTCAAACATGCTAATTGACGTTGCGGGTGCCTTGGCGACTCGCCAGCTTAGTTGCTTGACTACGAGTCACAGCTGGTGACGTTTCCCACGTGGTGGCGGAGTCAAACCAGCCACGCACACATCGCGCTCGCCGCCTTGATAAGGCGGATTAGAGGCTGCACGTAGGCAGTCGCGGCCTGGACTCAAGCGCAGCTGATAATGATGTTAATGTATTTATCATCTAGTCCATGTCCAATTAAATATATTTTCATGTTGTTGAAACCGCTGGCTCTGTGTAATTCCTTCGGGATGGGCATGCAGCAAGGCACACCGACCACAATGGCGCACAAGCGTGGTATGCTACCCACTCGCAGGGATTTCACGGGGCTTGGTTTCTTCTTTCGGTAAGCTTGTTTCCACACCCCTCGTGTTTTCTGCCGTCGTCCCATACTTCCGTCACGCCCGTGTTTGTTGTATTGGCGTGTTTCAGATTGTTTGGTTTGTGACATCGGCAATCATTTTGCGCGCTTGTATCGGTTTCTTTGGGCGTTTCCCTTTTTGTACTTGCAGTCATGCTCACACGGGAGCAGGAAGCAGCAATAGCCACAGTGGCACAAATGAACCAACTCACGAAGGTAACTGAGATGTGCCACTCCGTGATGCAGCACCAGGACGGGCCCGGGGACCCGGCCTGTTCTGGTGTTATAGCGAGCTCGAGACCGATGCAGGCTGGGCCACGAATGCCTTACGCCGCTGTCATGTCGGCGAACGCGAGTGCTGCTCCACCTACCACGAATGCGTCTGGGACCCTCGATCGTCAGTCTTCGTCAGCTTGGACTGCCCCTGACATCGGCAATCACAAGACGGATTTGATTTACGATACCTCTACATCGGCTGCGTGTGCTTCGACGGTCGCGGGCCGTGCGGGCCAACCTGGTCTGCGGGTCAACTCCCCAATGAACGTTACCGAGGACGGTTTTGTGCCGTGGAAGTCTCGACGCCAAGCAAAGGCCTCCAGTGGAACGTCCAAGAACTGCAAGGTAAAATCTGTACTGCGCAAGGCGCTGTCGAAGGCCCTGTTTGTGTGTAGGCTAGATCCGGACACATCGGTTACAGAGGTGCTCGATATTATCAAGCCTGTTCTGAAGGCAAAGATCGCCTCTTGTGCTAAACTTAGGACGAAATACACCTCGTATGCTTCCTTTGATATATCTGTGGAAGACGAGACGTTCGAGGCCTTAAATAACCCTGAAGTCTGGCCGGAAGGGTGCCTGTTTCATCATTTTTGGGGAAACTGGACGCGTCGCGCGTGTCTGAATCAATAGACCATAATGGCAGCGTCGAAGAACACAATTAAGGTATACTATCAAAACGTCCGCGGATTACGAACGAAGGCAGATGAATTTTCGTCGAACCTAGCGCTTTCCTCTTTTGACATAATCTGTCTAACTGAAACTTGGTTATGTGCCGAAATACATGATTCACAATATTTTACGAATGACTACACTGTGTTTCGCCGCGATCGTGATTATAGCGCCACTGGTCAACGTTTCGGCGGTGGGGTGTTAATTGCAGTCTCGAGCAAGTTAAAATCGTGCCGTAGACAAGACCTTGAGACTTGTGATGAGTGCGTATGGCTCGAATATTTTATTGCGTGATCGTAGTAAATACCTCATCGGAAACTATTACTTCCCACCTAAATTTGAACGCTCAACTTTTATTTCACACTTCGACACTTTAACAAGTCTAATCAATTTTAGCGAATACAAAGTGCAAATTTTTAAAGATTTTAACATTCCAGGCGTAGACTGGGCCCTTGGCAGACTTGATTGTTGTGATTACCTGACAGAGAGCAAAGCTTCTTGGTTTTTGCCACTTATCAACTTTTATGGTCTTTCACTGCACAATAATCTAACGAATGCTTCTGGCAATACACTTGACTTGCTTTTATCAAACTTCCCTGTCGGCGCGATAGCGTCTTCGTCACACCCCTTGGTGAGGGTCGATGCTTATCATCCGCCCTTTGAAGCCGAATTTTACTTGCCATGTTTATCGCGAGAACTATCGAAATTCATTTACTGTACGAAAAGGGAGATTATTTCAGCATTTACAGGCATGTAGAATCACACGCGTGGTCTGAGCTATATGATTCGAATGACTCAGATTTTGCAGCACAAAAATTGACGTCGGTAATGAAGGAAGCCATCGAAAAGTATGTGCCTAAAAGGCTCGTTAAAACGAGGAAATTTCCGAGCTGGTTTTCGAGGGAATTGAAGACGGCTCTGCGTAAAAAGAATCGTTTTCATGGTCTATACAAGAGAACGTGTAAACAAGTATGGTAACAAAAGTTTTCCAACTTTCGTTCCTTAGCTAAAATATTGCTTGCTCGTGACAAATACGTCCACCAAAGACATGTTGAAAATAGTCTATATTCTGATCCCAAATCTTTCTGGAAACACGTAAACACCAAACCGCATTCGTTTTCACAACATTCATCTCTGCCCTCTTCTAGTAACGGTGATACTCATTTTGTTACATCGCCAAAAGACATCGCTGATGAGTTTGCCTCGTTTTTTAGCAGCTGCTGCTTATCGCCCATACATTCGGTGAAGTCAGATCTAATTAATGATCCCAGTGATGGGGACTCGCTCTCCCTGTTCAGTGTTGCTACACGGGACGTTGAAAAGGCGATAAAAAAGCTCAAGCCGAAATCGTCAGTGGGCACTGATGACATTCCACCATTTATTATTAAAGGATGCTGTGGGCTTCTAGCGCCAATTTTAGCCCATATTTTTAATGTATCTTTGCGTACCAGTATGTTTCCAGCAATATGGAAGGAAGCCATAGTTGTGCCCATTCATAAAGCTGGTGATGCTAGTAGTGTATCAAATTACCGTCCCGTGTCACTACTGTGTGGTTTTGCTAAAGTATTTGAAACCATTATGCAAGAATGTCTTTTCTCTCATTTATCTAAGTATCTGACGCTGCAACAACATGGTTTTATTAAAGGACGCTCTGTCGAAACTAACCTTTGTACTTTTCTACACTACGCAGCCCCGGTCGTTTCAAACCGAGGGCAGGTTGACTCGATATATTTCGATCTTGCAAAGGCTTTCGACAAGGTTGACCATGCTTTGCTTGTACATAAATTGAAACAATATGGTTTCGCCTCTAAACTTTGTGAATGGGTTTATAGTTACTTGTCATCGAGGAAAAATTTTGTTCGAGTTAATACTGTGTTATCTAATCCGTTTTCCCAACTTCAGGCGTACCCCAGGGGTCAGTGTTGGGGCCACTGTTATTCCTGGTATTTATAAATGATATTTTAAATTGTGTAAAGTTTGCTAAAGTGGTTTTATTTGCCTATGACATTAAGTTATTTTCAAGTATTTGTTCTGAAAAAGATTGTGATGCGTTACAGTCTGATGTTTTGAGTATTTTGCAATGGTGCTCATCCAACCGTTTGCCTTTGAATATAAACAAAACTAAAGTCATCTCGCTAACTAGACGTACAAATCCCTTACATTTTAAGTACACGTTGGGAAACTGTATTATTACTCGAACTGATATGATCAGGGACCTCGGGGTGTTAGTCGATTGCAAACTTACGTTCAGTTATCATGTAACTACTATTTGCGGTACCGGGTTCAAAATGCTTGGTATGATCTCCCGTTTGACTCGGCACTTCCAGCACCTGAGGCCATATTACGTTTATTTTGTGCTCTGGTCAGGCCCAGGCTCGAATTCGCTTCTGTCGTGTGGAACCATTTAACGGAGACTGGAATGTAGACGTATGGAAGCGGTGCAAAGGCGTTTGGTTCGCATAGTCTATGATCGATACTTCCACAGGAGACTTTACTTCGACCACCATTCCCTGCTTAAGATTTTGAATCTCAGCACTTTGGATGACCAAAGGCATTGCCGAGATGCGGCTTTCTGCAAAAGCTTATCAGGGTGTAATTGACGTACCTGACCTTTTGGGCAG
>JAZHYW010002503.1:60000-113660 GCA_037355805.1 Ixodes ricinus
TACCAGAGTCATAGAAATATTCTACAAAAACTTCCTTAAAAATACTTAGACAAGCTATTTTTGCAGGCGCACATTGCTAGCGAAAAATGCGCTTCGTCATTGGTGATCAGTTTCGCGGTTTCGCCGACCGTTTTTCGCTAGCAGACGACCGGGAAGTGCAGAGCGGTGCGGCGATCGCTAGAGACGATATGTCTCGACTGCAAGGTGCACTTATACTTCAAAGAGAAATCGCCAGGGAGCACTGATAGTACCGCGGGCCAGGCGGAGCGGTGTTCGCACTCATATTGATCGTGATAGTACCTTTATTAGCATTGTAAAAGTGTAAATCATTTAGCCAGCTATATACATAATTGAGCGGCAATATTTTCTCGGATTGAGTGCGTCACCATAGCCTCCTCTATACTGAGAAAGCCTGGCACATCGACGACGGAGCCATAGGGCACGCGGCCGCAGGAAAAAGGAGAGGAGGAGCGCGCGGAGCGGTGACCAATATGGTAGCGCAGAGCAGAAAGCGCATGGATGGATGGATGGATGGATGGATGAATACGGCTGAGCCCTTTGGATCGGGCGGTAGCTTACGCCACCTAGCCAATTTGTCTTACCATTTAAGCTTAGAATATTTAAATGTGAAAACTATATACACTCTGCCCTGAACAGAAAGTGAGGCTATAAAACCCCCTTGCCATCAGTTAATAAGAAAATACCTAGTTTTCTCGTGCTTTCTGCCACCATTCACTTAATCTTTGCTTGGTAATCTCTACTGTCTTGTAATCCACTTTTCCTTCGCTGTCTCTAAAACCCAATGACTTTATTAAATCTATGTTGTCTTCGGTAGGCATAGGGTGAAGCCCTTTACAGTAGAGTATCAAGTGCTCAGCCGTCTCGTCCACCTCTCCACAAGCAGCGCACACTGTATCCATTTCCTGGTACTTCGCTCTGTATGTTCTGGTTCGCAAAACACCTGTCCTTGCCTCAAACAACAATGAGCTTCCCCTAGAATTATCATAAATGCTTTCTTTGGCAATAACTGTTTTGTTTAATCTATAGCTTTCCAGAGCCCTCTTTGTCTGCATTCCCTCTAGCCACCGATCTCTTTCTGTGGCCTTAACTTTCTTCTTAACGGAGACCTGCTCTTCCGTAACCCCACTATAGCCTAAAAACTTTCCTCTTAATTTCCTAGTGCGCTGTCTCCACTTTGTGTCTATACTCCTCATGTATAAAAAGCTGAAAACCTTTCGTGCCCATTGCTCCCCATCCATTTGCCTCAACCGATCCTCAAATTCTATCTTGCTCGCAGCTTCCTGCCCTCAAATGACGCCCATCCCATGTCTCCTTGCACTCCCTGGTTTGGCGTTTTGCAATGTGCCCCCAAAGCCAGCCTACCTACTCCGCGCTGTTTTATTTCTAGTCTTGCATGCACTTCGGATTTCATGCATAGCACTGCGTTTCCAAAAAGTTAAACCAGGCACCATGACCCCTTTCCAAATCTCTCTCACCACCTCATACCTGTTATAATTCCAAAGTGCTCTATTTTTCATTACAGCTGCATTTCTGTTGCCCTTACCTATTATATACTTTTCATGCTCACTGAGATATGCTGCACCATCACATATCCATACTCCTAGATACTTGTATTTACTAGCTCTCTCCACTGTAATATTCTGCATTCTCAGCCTCTCAACTTCATCATTGTTAAAAAATCATGACTGCTGATTTTTCACTACTGAATTCTGAGCCTAATTCCTCCCCTTCCCTGCCACAGATGCTCGTGAATTTCCTGTAAATCTATCCTGTTGTTAGCCATTAGTACGATATCATCTGCATACATCAATCCCGGTAAGGATTGCTGAATGTTTTGGCCTAGCTTTTTGGCAGAGATTGGGTGCGAGCGCTTGGGTCTTGAGCGGCCGCTCCCCGAACCACGTTTGTTTTGGTCACCGTCGTTTTCGTACTCCGGGAGCAACGCCTGTGGCGATTCGAAATGGCGCTGGCAACAATGCACCACGCCGGTGGCGTCGGTGGAGTTGTCGGTGTGCCAGCGTAGTGCGTCGTCGTCGGACCGTCGTGTCGTTCCGCGGAAGAACCAAACACTTTGGACTCAGTAGTTTTGACGGCCAGGTGCCGAGGGTACAAGTAACAGCGCTACAGGATGAAAGTTCGGCGTGTTGCAGCGAGCATTGCGGCCAACTGCGACGGGAAACGAAGGTGCGTCGCGAAGATGAACGCTTTCAGGCAAGAGATGGGCAGTGTACGTACGTCGCGTGCAAAGCAGGGAACGAATGACTGATCGGCTCGCACGCCTAGCATTGCCTTCGCTCGCACGTGAAATCAAACGAAGTACATCTTTGACTTCGTTCAAACCTGAGGTGAAACGAAGTATATGACCTATGTTTCGCATAACACTCAAACCAGCCAGTAAATGACCGTACCTGACCTGGTGCATTTGTCGGATTACCTCGCTGAGCAAACGAGACCGTATGACCACCGCCAAGGGTATGGGCGAAATGAGGCTTACAAAACGGACGTCAGTGAATCAAGGTTTAGTTCCGAATGCTCTTTTTTACGACAGAGCTGGACAATTACTCGATAAATCTATGGTTAAGTTACATGGCTAGCCACTGCGTGAAGATCGTCGAGATGTGATTAAATTACATTACAAATTAAGACAGCCAGTAAGTAATCAATTACCAGCAGAATAGTATGCCATGAGCGCAATGAATGCTTGCAGCGCGAGTGTGTGCTTGCAATGTTATCGAGCTTTGCATTTTTCACAGAGAATCACTTATTTATGAAGTCAGTCGATTGCGAGCTTGAATCGCGAGAGATCTCTGTATGCAGACTCAACGTCACGTTTAAGCCTCACTACCACTTTCGTCTACGACAAGAGGATCCGATTTTAGTTCCAGGTGCAGGTGGTTCAATTAGGTTATCGCTGCAAGCCTCCAAGGTATGTGAAAGGTATGGAAAAGTCCACATGCCACCACCAAAGATGGAGCTTATCAACTGCCGAGAGCTTACCTGCATAGCGCTATGCTTTCAACTGCTCACTGATGATACTTCGCTGTGGAAACTCAATCAAAACACCGCCACCGTCTTCGTCCGTGTTTCGTTGCCGAGGAGGCATATGGTGTATGCCAGCTGGATTCTAACCGTGACAAGCTCCAACACAGAGTGTATTGCAGCCCATGCATCAGACAAGTCTAGCCGAAGTTCTCACGATGCCCACACCGTTGCCTACCCAGATAGCTGTAGCTAGCCAAAACGTGAGCCGGTATTTCACAGTTTAAGAGAGTAGCAGATAATGTCCAGCTGAGAGCGGGCGTCGTCGGCGCCGCATATTCTCAAGATGGCGGCGCCGTTAAAGAAAAGGTCTATATGGCCAATGAATCGCCGAACACTACAAGCACCAGATACCGACCTTTCCGGGCAGTTCGTCGCATCAACCTCCAGAGCAAACGAAACCGACGACCGTTGCAGAGATGCGGAAATGCGGACGCAGGGACGGCAAAGGGCAAAGGTTTACGTTGAGTTTCTCTTCTCAACGATTCCGAAAAGAAAAGAGGAAATAAAAAAAGACTGTTTCTGCGTTTGGCCGCTCGCTCTTGTGTGGCGCTAGCAGATCTAGCTTCCCTCCGCTCTTGATTCCCCGCCCCTCCTCTCCTACTTTCGGCGGCCACTTTTTTCGCGACGTGCCAGGCTTTCTCCCGTATAGAGGAGGCTATGGCGTCACTTGCTGAAGTCACGAGGGTAAAATTTGGCCCACTATATTTAGAGAAAACAATTTTCCGACATATATAGCACGATAATTTTGCCCCCGTGGCGTCACGCGTAATGTCACGTGTGACGAATATATGAGAAACATCCCATAATGCAACGCGCAGTTACGCCGACGGTGACGGCGATACCGACGGCGACGGCGACGCCGACGGCGACGCCGCCTCAAGCCGGAAGCGGGCACCTAATGGCTCCTTCACATTTGCGAAATACGCACTCGCCGCCGACTGGATTCGCGCGCCGAAAAAGATTGGGCGGTTCCGATTTGTTGCCGCCTGCGGAGTGCGTGGCGCGAGCGTCTGGCAGTTTCCTGAACAGACGAGAGATGACGAGAGCTTCCAAACTTCCTCCTTGCCCGCGCTCGTCTCTTCGTTATTGTCATCAGCTCGTCAGCGGAGATCGGACGTCAGCAAGCGCCACTTCCCCAGCGCGTTCTGATTGGCTTGCTGCGAGCGAAAACTTTTTTCCGGTGTTCAAAATCGGTCCCTGGGCGATCTTGCTCTCCGCCGGAAATTCTGCCTGCTTTCGCCGCCGGGCGCAAAATTCTAGCGGATCCGGCCGCCGGTTCGCAAGTGTGAACGAGGCATAAGAGTTGCGCTCTAATATCTGCGTCGAACAGCGTCGAACAAGGACCAAACCCATAGCGGTGCCATCTGCCGACAGCTCGGGATATCGCAAGGAGAAAATAGCTCTCACTACAGTCACTCCCGAGTTCAAGTGAGGTTCAAGGGAGAGTATAATCGAAAGAAAGCGGTCGCGAAAGAGTGACTTTGAACTTAAATGCGAAGATGATATCACGGCACAATGTTGCTTCGCAAGCAGCGATCCTGCTGAATGACCGAATAAAAGCTTGTGGTAGCATTTTTAATATCGGTCTTCACGGTTTTCCGTTAGTGTAACATTTTGGTAGTGCTCGTATTTTTACCTATTTATTTATTTATTTGTTAAAACTACTGTCATCCCTCTATTGAAGGCTGCTATAGGCAGGGTACAAGCCAGAAAAATACACATTACTATGCAGGGAACAGTAGACAAGAAATGCACATTTACAAGTAGTACAAGCTTGGGTCCCCACCACGTCAACAGCTCAGTGATCGAATATTCAAAGGATGGTAGTCTCCGTATTCACAATTTCGTATAATAGCCAAATTCCAAGCCTCAATCCTTCTTACAAAAAATGGGTGCGGTAAGGTGCCCATTTGGCTATTTAATGTGTGGATTTTATTGAACTGGTTTTGTCTGCCTGACTTTGGTTTTTGTACTTCCAGGTGTATTATATGTATTTGGGCGTAAGTGAACGTTTCCTTTAAGAGACACAAAAATATAATTTTAATCGTACGATTACTCCCATTTTCTTCAATAATATTAGATTGCTCGAACGAAGAAATGTTTGTTGGAGATGACATAATCTAGTCTCCGTAAATCGATACGAGTGATTTACTTTTGTTCTACTTTTCACCTGAGTTCCTCTTTAAAGTTAACCGGCTTTGAGAAAACGAACCGAAGAGGTTGGATAATCTCATGCCCGTTTCTTTTCCCATTTTCTTTAGCTAAAATTGGTACAGAAAACCACCGGATCTGTGGGAAGAAATAAACCCCCAAAACACCGTAATAATGTAAAAAACTGGGCTAGTTGGTATATGTTACACATGACGTGGATTAATGGGGTACTCCGGCAATTTTTTTAACAACCGCAAGTAATTACATTTTCTGAGTCACCGACCTTCATTTTTTTTCCTGTATGTTACCTACAATAGGAAAATTCAGAATAGCTACTGTAAAATCGGCAAGTAAAACGATGCCAAAACTAACATTGAAATATACCCGCGCTTTCCAGTGCCGTGACGTCAGGAGAAGGCATGCCTGCACGTCGCCCGGGCAGTCTACAAATGAACTATGCAGTGCATTTGTCTCATGCTGCTGGGCGGGCACCATTAAACTGCCTGTAATCAGTATTGTAAAAAAGTTTACAGCCCAAAGAAAAAACACGTGCCTTCAGCTGGTATCCTCTTTTTATTGTGGCCTGTAGTGACTTTTGTTTTCAACAACACGGTCTGGGTCAAACTTGTAACGTCATTAACTTCGCGAACAAAAATAATTATTATGCTCCAATATTTGGATTTCGGCGATGTCTTTTGGTGTGTTTAGCAAATTTCCAGGCCAATCAGGAACTATGAAGAAAGCTCCAAATTAATCTTTTCAACAGTGCAGAAAAACACGAACAGCAGGGAATAAACAAGGAGCACAGGACACGCGATGAAAAGCAGTCAACAACGGATAAGGGCAGAGAAAGAAGCTAGGGTGCCTAGGGTGCCTTCATGTGCGCTGGGTGCCTACATGTCTGTCTGTGTCAGGGTGAAGACATCCATTGTTGCACTGAATGTGTCAGCGCGTGACGCTCTCGCGCACTCGGTGCGTGACCTGGGTGCTAAAATGGCGTATATGCATTAGCCAAAGCTACGCGCTCGAGCTGAGTGACACCGGATTGCGCGCACTTCAAAATGCATAAAAAAACGATTGGGCGTAAAAATGGCTGACATGTCACCACTCAAGCAAAAGCGCGCTTGTATGAAGGCACTCTAAAAGAAGCGAAACACAACCGCGCTTGTCCTGTGTTGCGTTCCTTAACATCTGCTCGTGCTCTAAGCGTTGTCTAAAGCGGGTCATGTATACCCTAATATTAGCTCTAGACATCGCCCTCAGATATGGCTTTCATAGAATACCCTCCGTGTTAGTTGATTATCAATCCTTAGGTATAAAGCTCCTGGTAAGAAAGCGATATCTCTTGTGAATTAATGATGAATGAGGTCATCGTTTAATACATAAAGTTCATAGTGAGGCATAAGTAATATGAGAGTCATAACAAAATATATTGAAGAGTACGTATGTTGCTTTCAATTCTGTTACAGTTTACCCATATTTGCAGAGCCAGCAATTGGATGAGCAAAGAAATAGGAAAGAGGGGGTGACCTGCAAAACGGAGTGGTAAGATAACAAGTGTAGTGGTCAAATTGAAGCGAACAGGGCAGGACTTAGCACGAAATACTCTTGCCATGAACATGCTCGCAGAAGTATATGTTGCAGATGAGCAAAAGACAAGGCATTACCTAATTCACAGAACCAAAATGCGAACCGAAGCAAACACAGCAATCGTCGGGCTTCAAACGAATATTGAGCGCGCGCGAACGCGACGGTGAAGCCTGTAAAAGAGCGAGCTCGTTCCTTTTTCTTTAGTAAGACATCCCGGTGTGCTCGAGGCCGAGCCTTTCGTGTAAAGTACTGACAAAGTCCCCACCAACAACAAACTTCGACGTTCATGTTTATGCAGGGTACGGGCGGTCTGTCTTTGAGGTTCAGTGACACTGGTTTACGCTTTAGTTATAAATTTAGCCAGTGTAGTGCCATTCTTAGCCTAGGGTTATTAACGTGAACCACACAGAAGTGACACCCGACCGCACGCCGGTACGATGGTCAGCCAGACCCAAACAGGAGGGGACGGGTATTGAAACCAGGACCCCTAAGTATTTCAGGGTTCGAGATTGGGTGTTCGAGCAAGGTATACCTCTGAGCTGGGTTTGCGCACCTTTTTCTTTGCCAACACTGCAGACAGTTGTGAAATGAGTCATGTACTTCATCGCCAAGAGCGTAACGCAAGTACCGGACACGTTAGGCTTACCGAGTGGACTCCCCGTCTATTTTTCGTCTGCCCCTAAATCACCCCCCGTGCTTCCCACCACACCAAGATTGGTCGGTGGCATCCCTTGCTCCCTGTCCTCCAGACAATGTACCAAAAAGTTTCTCTAATGCAACCCCGGGTGAAGCCATGTACTACATTCAAACATTCCCGCAGGAAAAACTGTTGTAAGTTGGGCGAGTTGGTATGATGACATGGTGAACAGAACGGCGCACAAACAGACAAGGACAGAGAAAAAGAACATGCAAAACACACATGCGCTGACTCGAAACTTACTTTATATAGAGACAGGAAGAAAAAGTGGACGTTTTGAAAGAGACGCCGGGCAAGCAGTGTGTGTCACCCGTGACACAAAACCATTTATCTAGAATGTCTTTGCTTAATAGTCCGATCTCAAAACAAGGTTTCGGTTTGTAGCAGTGTCACTGATGGGTGGCTAATGCAGCCGTCCCCCAAGCTGTTGATGCAATGCGCTTCCAATATTTCTCGAGTCGTCTTGTGTCAATAATGTCGAATTATTGTTGTGCCTTTAAGAATCGAAGAACACGAGCAGGAATTGCAATGTACGGGAAGATGACCACCCACCGTAGATTTTAGTGAACGATCATGCTCGAGAAGGCGATCTTTCAGGCACTGTCCAGTTTGGCCCCCATAACTTCTACCACACGTTAGTGGGATTTTGTACACAACGCCAATAGAACACTATACATATCGTTGGCTGTGGCGTTTCTGGAACTTTACTTTTTTCAGGTTTTCCGCTATGACGGAATGGCGCATTCCACAAATTCTGTGGAGAAATTTGCGCCATTCTTTTGGGAGCTGAAAACACCACAGGCACATCGTACCTTTCGGCTGCTCTTTTTAAATAAAGCGAGGTTTTGTGAGTGTGTGTTACAACTACCTTTGGTTTCTGTTGATCTCTAGGTTTCTTTTGGTGAATCTCTTTAGTCTTACGTACCAAGGCCACCACCACCTCGTTTAAAACCTGTGACGGGAAACCCGACGTATGGAGTTTCTCAACTTGAGCGTTAAAACTTTCACAAACAGTGTGAAAGGAGGAGTTCGTATGCGCAGCCCCAAGTATTGTAATAGCACTTCCCCTTTGAGCGACTTTAGAATGTGATGATGTATAATGAAGGATGCCCTTTTTTGACCTAGGTGGGAAACTCCAGCAGATATGGTTTGTATGAAGAGGTAACGAAAGGTCTAGGAATTGTAACTGGCCATCCAAATGATTTTTAAATGTGAACTTAAGACCAAAGCCACAACTGGAAAATACGCTCATAACCTTATCAATGTTACCACCTTCAGCAGACCTGGAATACACGAGGTAAAAATCATCAACATATCGAAACACCTTTGAAACTCGTAATCTGCTTAGGACAGCAATCAATTGCTCTAGCAACGCTTACTAGAACAATATCACAAGCACGGGGGCCACACTTGATCCTATGCAAACACCTAACCGCTGTATGAAGGTATCATTTTTCCTCCCAACTATCATAAAGCTCAAATAGAATTGCAGACATTCTAGAAAGCCTTCTAAAGACACACCAATAGAGTTTCTGAAGGAGAGCTCGACTTGTTGTTCAATGCAGGACTTGACTCACGCCTGTAATGCTTCCTGTGGAACGGTATAAAAAAGATATTGTACGTCAACGCTGGAGAAAGAGTGGTTGTTAAAATTATTGTTCTTAAAAGCTTACATTACAGCTTCAAAATTGCTGACTAAAAAGGGTTCTTTATTTGCTAAGTGGATAGGTATTTTTGAAGAAAGCTAGCCATCAGGCGCAGCGACGTGCCTCTCTCAGTGATGATGGCACGGAATGGGGAGGCTTCCTTCTGGGTTTTCACACCACAAAACACCTCAAGGTTAAGCCCTGTCGATTTTCTGATGTTTCCGGACAATCGTTTTAAGGAATTGCGTCCGCAGAGCTTTAATGCCTGCGCCTTAATCTGTTTTGGGGACACTTGCACCTGCTTGAAGTTCTTACTCACGGTGATACAGGCTTTATCATTATAATGTTCTTTCGGCATCATTAAAAAGAATCCTTCCTTATCAGCCTCTATATCACAAAAGGTGATTCTTGGCAAAACAAAATCGGAGGACGAAGATCATAGGAATGTCTATGCTTAGTATTAGGTGCCACCAAGAGCGTCAACACATTAATAAATAGAACGCGGTCGGATATCTTCATTGACATTGTATGCAATTTTTCTAGGAAGCGCGAAGCTCGGGGGTTGAACAGTCGGTTGGAGAGAAAACTTGGGCCCAAGGCCTAAGACCATTTGAGCTCTGGCTGAACTTAAACGTCTCCCGAAGAGGTAAATTGACCACCGGTGGGATGTGGCTTGTTTTTTTTTAGGTAACCGTAGTCGAACTCGGCACCATAAAATTGAACGACATCTCCAACTGAGTTGTTCATTTCATGAAAGGACCTGCGAAACCGCTCATGAGAGCCCTCTTGGGCGGAGCTTCCTGTCCACAAACAGTCCTAGAAAAAACGCGCTTGTCTTCAGTAAACTGCGGGCTCCGGTAAAACTTAACATTTGGCTTCTTATTTGTTTTCTCATTGTTGGCGCACCAGTGCATGCGGCAATAATTTCCATAGGACATAACCTCGGCCAGCGGGGAGGGCGGGGGGGGGAGCAGAGTTTACCATTTATTGGAAGCTATCTCAACGACGCATTCCTCAAGTTCAACGGAAAGGTAGTACAATAGCGGCTAACAGAACAAAAACTTAATGGAGAATTCAATTATGTTACAGCATGGTTTTAGCACGTGGCATGTCGCAATATGGCAATAAACTCGAGACACATTAACACAGACGGGTGGAATAAACGTTGTGAAGTTTCCACAATATTTATGGATCTTAATTCTAATGCGGTGTCTAGAGCGCCGTCGTACGGCACGGCACTCTGAACAAGTGTCCAAGTGACGTCTGACTATTTTTACCGAATGTTCTTGCGTCGCACTGAACAAAAAACTACAAGTACTTCAGCATAGTTCGGCCGAAATCAGTACATTTATTTCATCTCTACTTTTTCTGCTAAGGTGGTCATTGATACTTTGTATTTTGCCTTCTTAAATAGAAATATACCAGCGAACCAAAGCCCTTAATTTCGAGCTCATAATTGGGGTGCTATGCAAAAACTGCGCGTTTTTGCACAGCACCCCGAGAAGTTCGCGGTGCGCCCCCTTACGGCGAACCGGGGTGACGTCAAGGCGAGGGCAGAATTTTTCCCCGACTCGCCCCGCTCGCCCCGTGGAGGCTGTGACGACGTTAGCTGTCTGAGGGGCTCGTTTCTATTTAATTTTTTTTTGTGCGCGTTTATCTTGGGAAGTGCAAATTTTTCTATGTTTTATTGACGTATGGCCTGTAGCTTCAAGCGAAACTTCAACCAACATTTCCGACATGGTTGACAGGGCAGGCAACGCGTGAATCGCAGATGGTATATGAAAATAAAGTAATAGGCCCACAATTGCAGGAGCATCACTATAGATTTACATCTCACACAATAAATGCTGCTGATGGTCTGAATGAATTGGCAGGTTATGTATACTATTTCGTGTTTTTTTGTCTGTTTTTAAACAAGATCGCCGAAACAAAAAAGCTGCAGACTGCTCGAGCAACATGTTAAATACAGTCTGGGCCACGGAGAGAAAGAATCACATATGAGACAGCCCAAGTACAAGGGCAATTAAAGAAAGAAGGAACATTTATTTATATACTTTGCTCGCATTTGATGTTTGTTGGATTCGGATAGTATTTCAATGGACTCCACTGGTGGTATCTGTGGATTTGTTTATATCATCCCTCAAGTAATGCACAACAAACATAAAGGAAGGTGTCTAGCCCGTTATTAGTCCCTTAGGCTCTAATATTGAGATTTTAACTAAATTAAATTTTGCTGATCGCTAAAATACCAGAAGCTTTTCTAACGCAAACTATCACCCTTCACAGGTTCCACATTTTCATCTGTGCAGCATCTACCACTGGACAGCCGTACAGATGCTTGCTGTTCCTCCTGTTTTCCTCTGTTGTCAGAGAGTCCAGCTGAAGGGAGTTTGGAGGCTGAGGAAGCTTTTGGGGACCTCCAGCAGTCTCTTTTAATTGGAAATAACAATTCAAACTTAACGGTGTATTTTTCGAATACCCAAGGCTAGAATAAAGCAAGAAACTCAGGAAAAAGTATAAACATTCAAAATTACAGTAATATTGCTGTGCATATTTTGGGCAGTTCAATACATCTCATACAGGCAACTGGGGGAACTTCGGCAGTCTTTCCTCCTACCATACAAACTAATTTCCAGTAATTATGCATCATCTAAAAAATAAAACATGCCTTCATGCGTATATGATCTATACAATTAATTTACGAACAAGCTACATTCATGTAAACCAATTCTGTTCTATGAGGATTTCAAAGGCCTTCAGGCCTCGGGCTCTTAAGACATTCGCAAACCAGCGCATGCAGAGTGGCACGCGCATAGTCGGAGTCGCGAGCTAATTCGCCGAGCGCCCAAAGGCCCTTGATATAAATACCATTTCAAATGCCTGCAGAGCGGGATGTAATATTCTCCTAAATTATGAACACGCAAGGAACATACTTCCAGCGTCTGAGACACTTACGCCGCCACTTCACCGACCCCTCGGAAGATTGCCTTGTGTCGTGTGGACGGACGGGGAGGTTCATCGGCGGAATTGCCTCCGCCGATAGCTTTCGGGATTTGTAACCCAATTATAAAGGTAAAAGTGACAAGCAGGCTTATAAAATGTATGGAAGCGCGTCAATAGGGAGTTTTTCGTAGACCGCGTTTCCCCCTCCGCTAAGCCCTCCGCAACGAAGCAGCCACCACTGCGCCGGCGCGCCGATGGCCTTGACTGTAGAGTTCCGGCTAGCGTAGCTGGTTGCGGAGAGCGTTGCAGGACAGCGGAAACGATCTACGAAAACTCCCTAATATCGGACTAACCCAGCGTCTTATACACCGGGTAAACAAGGTCGATCCCGCTCCTCGACGTGCTTGCGGCACACAACGCCAAACCGGGAAACCGGTGCAGGGAATCGAGCCGGATGCGAGATCGCCGAGCGGAGTCCTTCCCCTGACGTCACGGCACACCTCACCCAATCAGGGCGCGGTGACCGCAGCGACGCTTGTGTTCGCTCTCGGGGCTAATACTGTGTCGTTCACGTTAATAACCTATAGGCTGAGAGTGGCAGTGCACTTGCTAAATTTATAACTACAGCGTAAGCCAGTGTCACTGAACCTCAAAGGCAGACCGCCCGTACCCTGCTTTAACAAGAACGTCGAAGTTTGTGGTTGGTGGGGACCTTGTCAGCACTTTAGACAAAATGTTTGGCCTCGAGCGCACCGGGGTGTCCTACTAAAGAAAAACGAAGAGCTCGCTCTATTACAGCCTTCACCGTCACGTTCGCGCAGGCTCAATATTCCTTCGATTGACACCCGAGGATTGCTGTGTTTGCTTCCGTTCGCATCTTGGCCCTGTGAATTAGGTAATGCCCTGCCTTTCGTTCATCTGCAACATACACCTCTATGGGCATGTTCATGGCAAGAGTATCTCGTGCTAAGTCCTGCCCTATTCGCTTCAATATGACCACTAAACTTGTTATCTTACCACTCCGTTTTGCAGGTCACAACACTCCTTTCTATTTATTTGCTCATCGAATGGCTGGCACTGCAAATCTGGGTAAGCTGTAACAGAATTGGAAGTATGCATGTTGCATGCATACTTCTTGAAGAAATTTTGTTCTTTCTTTCATGTTACTTAGACCTCGCCATGAACTTTACGGATTAAACGATGACCTCATTCGTCATTAATTCACAAGAAATAGCGCTTTCTCATCAGGACCTTTATTCCTAATGATTGAAAATCGACTAACATAGAGGGTATTTTATGGAAGCCATATATGAGGGCGATGTTTAGAGCGCAGTCTCAGACCGTGCTCACATTAATAGGCTGCTAAAACAGCCAATTTGATGATACGAAAAGCATGTTAAACAAAAAAGAAAACTCACGGGGATTGCTGTCAGCGTGCGCTCAGCAGTAGCACACACAGTACAAACAGTGAATTATCCCTATAAGGAGTATTAACTGGGCGCCATATTTGTGGGCGATGTCTAGAGCGCACGCTCTGAACGAGCCCACATTAATAGGCTACTAAGAAGGGCAATCTTGAGGGTGCGGAATGCACGTTACAAAAGAACTATGGAAGCTCGCCATCAGCACGCGCTCATTAGTCATACACACAGCTATTGCCGCCAGTGAATACTTCCTATATGGACTAATCACTTGCGGCCTTAGCTGTGTGGGCGACTGCTGAGCGCTTGCGGATGGTGAGCTTCCACTGTTATTTTGCAACGTCGATTCCGCACCCTCAAGATTACCGGTCTTTGCAGCCCAGCAATGCAAGCTCCTTCAGAGAATGCGCTCTGTACATCGCCCTCAAATATGGCGTCCAGTGAATACCCCATGTACACCAAGACGCGGCGCTGACGTCACGCCGCTCGATGGCGCTGCTATGGGCAAGGCGCATACGCAAACACTCCACTTAAGGAGAATCTGGTTTGTGCGCAAGCGCAGTGCCCACACCTCGTGCGCGTACTTCGCGTTTGGCATTACCTCGTGTTGACTTGTCCGCAAACAGCCCGTTGGCTTGTGCGCAAGCATTTACTGGCGGCCTAAGCTCAGGGCGCGAATGCTGAACGCGTCCTTATTGAAGCCTTCCACAGTTCTTCTGCAATGTGCATTCCACACCATCAAGGTTGACGGTTTTAGCGCCGTATTATTGTCAGCTCTTTTTGAGCATGCACTCTCAAGAGCGCACTCGAATATGTCGTCTAGGCTATAATCTCTCTATGAGATAGCTTCGCTTGGCTCTGATCAAATGTGTGCGGCTTTTGTATATTATTCCAAAGTCCAAATAAGTTTCGCGGTATTAAAATAATATTCGAGGAAACGAAATATTTAGCTTCGACAGATTGCACCCGAAAATAATCTTTATTTCGAGTCTTTGATCATTTGAGCATTTTCTACTATTAAATATACTAAAGAACACGTCATTTATTTATCATAATGCTTTTTCACGAATATTCGAAAACTGCGACATGGCATGATTTATAAAGGGAAGACTCCGTAGTGCAAATGAGTCGTGAACAAGGTGGGAATGTTTCACTTTGCTGTGCGTTTTGGGCGCAAGTTTAAAACTGTTGCAGGTGACGTCGGCCAAAAAGCGAAAGTGCTGTTGGGCGAAGTTCGCCGCTAGTTTGCCGGACATGATTCTGTATGGTTCAGCGAAAACCATCTAGAAGAATCAAATTCTGTGCCCTTAGGTTTCGACGTCATCACAGTAATATCCAGCGAAGAAAAATTGCAAACAATCGCGCGTCAATGTTCGGTTCGTCCTCATGTCTAATCAACGTGTCAAGGGACGGCCGACATTAGGCATGGTTGTAGCCAACCGACTTTGACAATATGGAATTTTAGGGAACCGGTTTTACACATCAAATTCGGTAATATTGGCCCTCCGGTACTGACTGTGCATGAACATAGCGCAGTGTGTAGAGGAGGGCCTATTATACCGTATCGGACGTCCAAAGACAGTTCTCTAAAACTTTCTAATAGAGTTTTAGGGAATCATTTTTGCGCATCCGACACAGTACCATGGGTATCATCCGACACGGTACCACGAACCGCGCATAGGCGAGTATTCTGTGGTAGTGCGTTGGCAGTTCGTACCGGGAGGGACCCTCGTACCGTATCGATGTGCCAAAAACGCTTTCCTAAAACTTTCTAGTGTTCCATGAAGGGAGAGGATGTCGCGAGATCCGAAGGGGGCGGCTGCGTTCGACGAAGTGTCCGACGCTTTGAAGTCGGGGGGTGGCTGCTGCGCTCGATAGAACCTCCGAGGATTGGCCGTCGGTGGGGGCGGCAGTGTTTAACAGAGCGTGCATGACCTTGCTGCCGGGGATGGCGCCCGCGTTTCATGGAACACGAGGCGACCATCTGTGTGGCGATCGATTTACACTGAGGCATCAAGTTTTTTTTTTAAGTTGTTTTTGACGCCCGGAAAAACAAATTATTCGTTAGTTGTTTATACAGCAGGAGTTTAGTCGCCAGAACATGGCGACATTGTTACCCACCGTAGATAGATTTAGCCAGTGCGGTACAACCGCTAGCTCGGCCTTTAACGTGCACCACGCAGTAGTGATACACGACCGCACGCCGGTACGATGCTCATCCAGATCGAAACGGGCAGGGGTGGGGATTGAACCCAGGATCCCTGGTTCTGCAGCGCGAGCTTTCGCTCCACGTGACGCCCGGAAACATTATGGGCCGATGACAGTTCGAGAACACCCTGTCAAAATCAGCAGAACCCATCCTTGGGGGAATGATTATCTACGTTAATGCGAATAGCATCAAACGGTGCGGAGTTATGCGCGTTCGTCAGGTGGCCGGTACACTCTAGAAACGCCAGCCCACTCTTGGAGGTGATTCTAAATTTGTTGACACCCTCACAGCCCTGCGCACGATCTCCGCAGCCCAGCACGTGCGTTTGTGTCACTTAGGAAGGCGAGCAAAGCACGCGCCATACGCACAAACACTCAAAATGGTACCGACCAGACTTTCTGGCGTCTCAGCTAGTCTCAACCAACGGTACTCCAAACGGTTGTTTATATTTTTACCATAGGACGCGCTTACAGCGCTGTCACAGCTACCGGTGCGCGCGCGTTCCATGCACGAGGGCTCATTCCGCTCTCGTGAGGCTGAGCTAGAGGTCTCCCGAGCGCGGGA
Source organism: Ixodes ricinus (assembly GCA_037355805.1). Taxonomy (NCBI): domain Eukaryota; kingdom Metazoa; phylum Arthropoda; class Arachnida; order Ixodida; family Ixodidae; genus Ixodes; species Ixodes ricinus. The sequence goes on from JAZHYW010002503.1 coordinate 76,285, forward strand.
GAGGGTGAGCTAGAGGAGAGGGTGAGCTAGCCCCTCGTGCATGGAACGCGCGCGCACGGTAGCTGTGACAGCGCTGCAAAGCACGTCCTACGGTAAAGATATAAACAAATGTTTAGAGTGCGGTGAATGACTGCCTTCATAGCTCTGTGGTTAGCGCGTCTGCCTGCTGATCAAAGGGTCAACGGTTCGAATCCCAGCCGGCGCTGGTCTTTTTTATTTATTTATCGACCCGCGGCGTAAGAGGTTACTAGCCAGATAGATAGATAGATAGATAGATAGATACATAGACGAAAAGTGCGTGAAGTATCCAAAGAATGCACCGCATTAAAAGAAGTAGACGGCGCAGTCAACACGCGGACAATTTCGCCATGTTGATTGTTTACTAACTTTAGTGTCCGCTGAGGCCTCGTTTCAAATGTGCTTCTATAAAATTCTTAGAGCGTTCGAAAGGCCAAAGATTACCCTGAGACGACAATTACCCGAGAAGGTGATGGTAAAAGGTGTCATGAAATATATGTTTCGGTCCTTATATCATCGAAACTAGTTTTATTCGCCGACAAAGCAGCTAGCGGACTAACCGAGGAGGACAAGATCGCTGCGAATTACATGATTTATGTCAGACTGACACTTCGTTCTACACTTGAGGAATATCCCACTTCTAGAGTTAGAGACGCTGCACATCAAAGCTTTTTTGTGCTGACTGACGTTTAGTTGTAATCATACAAAAAGTGCAACTGACGGTTTGGCCGTCACAACGATTGTTTTAATAGATATTTATTCAATGCAGTCTATTTGTCGTTTATATCTGCCTGAAATTGCTTTATTCAGGCGAATTTAAACAGTTAAAAAAAAAGAAAAACTGTATGTGACCTGCTGTGTTCAAGTTGTAAATATGAACAACCACTTCTGGCAGCGCTCTTATTCGAGCTCCGATTGTTGTAACGTTCTGATTTTTGGATGATTCTTAAGCGATTTTCAACGAGTGAGAACGCATGCTAATTTCATAGTTCTAATTATATGTGGACTGACCGCTTCTAGCGTTTGGAATATTAACTAATAATTTGAAACCTCAAGACAGTAGCTGTGACATTTCTTTTCCACTATCGCTTTTCGTTATTACATATAAATGTTGCCAAATTCTTCTGTAGCATACCAGGCTTAAATACTATCAAAGCCAACATCCACTCTCGCGCAACTTCAAAGCCTACAACTAATGCACGCGGACTCTTGCTGTTTTCAAGAACGTCAGAAAAATACGCCACGACTAGTGCAATGGAATATCCCTGGCAAACATGTAATTGAACGAGCATGTGTGTCGCTTCGCAAAGCGAGGAAATCACGCACCATTCGCACAAACAATGAAAATAGAAACGCCCAGCAGCCCATCTTTTGGAAAGGTTTATAGACCAGTGTAAGCTACGTTTCATGAGCGCCGTCACGTTTGTCTTTGGTGACGCAGTGACACAGTAGGGTGGCTGTGCTTTTTGTACAGGGGAATGGCGACGTGAGGAGCGTAAAAAAAGGGGGCCTCGGAAAATCGTTGTAACCAAGTATACCTTCGGTCTCGAAGGAACAGCGTAAATACTTCTGCAGCAAAGACCTCTCACTCGAAACCATAAATCTCAACAAGGTGTGTAATTGGGCTAGTTTCTTGGTGATGTTAAAATGGTGCTAAAAAGCGCAAGAAAAAAAAGACGCAGAGACAGATTGGGTGGTGCGTTAATGTCCGGCGAAAAAAACACTCTTTTCCTGCACCCCTCTTCGTTTGGCCGCCTTGCGGTGTATTATTATAGGTGGACATGTTCTTCCTATATTTGATGACTTTAGGATTTTAGCGTGGCACAGAAGCAAGTCTGCCAGGGCAATTGACGAGGCGTTTTTTTATTGCGAGCTATGGCGCGGGAATGTGCGTAAGCGCTCAATCCATAGCCCTAGCGAGTGACGAGGTTTATTTTATTAGGAAGTCGGGCAAGTATGTTTAGGCGTGCGTCTGCATGATGGGGGGGGGTGTGTTTTCGGGTTGAGTGTTTTTGTGTCTATTAGCGGCGAGATGTTTCGGCGGCGCCCTCGTTCGGTTACCTTTCGTGACGTCATTACCTTGTGAACAACAAGCTCGATAGTGTTTGTAATGAGCATTCTGGAAGCCTGAAATCATACCGGTCTCAAAGCAACACTGCCAACACTGTCAAAATTGAGGTTCTTACATTCCTCTTATTTCCGTCGATGAGACATTCTTTGCTGACGTCATAGTCAGCATTCGGCCAATTGTGGTGGGCCGACCACAGCGACACATTCGATCGCGCACGTCGCCAATAGGCTGGTTCACACAGCCCGATTCTTTACGTTACTTTACGTAAGCTTACGTACAAGCCACCGGGATATCTGTGCTTCAGATCAAGCGTGGCTACCAATTTGAGGAGGTGTGACAGGCACGCGACATTCGCGACACGAATGTGTTGGTGACTTAGACGTAACGAAAGAAAACGGTGCTGTGTGAACCTGTTTAATTCCTTAGTTACACGGGCGCTCTCAACTGCGTTTGAGTCAGCGACAGTTGACTCAATCGCGATCGGCCGGAATTATATGGCGGCGCCAACTGTCATGCAGCCGTTGAATGCAAGGCCAGTTGAGTTCAAGATGGAGCTCCCCTGCCTCAGTTCAACTGAACGGATCTCTTACCTGCAATGGAGTGTAACATGGCGCCTGGTCCCGTCCGGGGACCACTGCCGCCGACCATCGTTTGCGAGGAACTTAGCTGTTTCGGAATGCCGGGGGATGCGTCAAGAAAGAAACGTAGCAGCAAACATTCCAGGAAGGAATAGGTTTAGGCGTCCGAGCTGCCGCTAAAACGATCCCGGCTAGCCGGCAAGCCACCAACCGAGCGAAGATGGCGTAGGGACCAACTGTATAAATGAACAAATCGTAATGTGGGCACCCATCGTAGCGGGCGGTAGCTTGCACCACCTAGCCTAAAATATGCGCAACCTCGCCCTGAATCAGCTTTGGTACTCGTGTAAACGCAGCTAAAAAGCAATAAGGCATTGAACATATTGTACGATATACTTATAATAAATAAAAGTGTGTCTTATAATAAATAAAAGGTATGTCTCCGAGTAAATTAGACTGATTACGTGGCGAAGGAACTAGTTTCGTTTTAGCTTCAACTGAGTTCTAGAGAGCAGCGTAGCACCATCTCATTTCAGTTCAGTTCAATCACAGTTGGGTCCGATAACTGTTGTAGACTCAATGACAGTGCAAAGCCTCCGTGTAACTAGGGTATTAAAAATTGAACCGACTCAACTCCTTACGTTACGTTACTATGAGCCTTGTGTCCTTGGATGGCATGATAACTCACCGTCTTACCTCGTCGTCACCGAAACATTCGTGTTTAGAATGTCGCGTGCCAGGCTATCTTCTTGAATTGGTAGCCACGCTTAATACGAAGCACAGATTACCCGGTGACTTCGACATAAGCTTTCGTAACGGCGTAAAATAAGAAAACGGGTCTGTGTAAACCAGCCTTATCGGGATCTTTTTAATACGAACGGATGAACTATACTTCGTTTCAGCTTGGGTCCAGACGCAGCCGATGCTACAAGCGCGAGCGCCGCGCTTTCAGCGTCCCTGCCAAGCACGCGCGCTCGTGCAGTGCAAGCACTGTTCAAGGCCACATGCTCGCGCTCGTAGCATTGGCTGCGTCTGGACCCAAGCTGAAACGAAGTATATCCCATGGAGCGAGCCGCGCCAAACGGCACCTAAATCCCTCCTCCAAGTGAAGCCAGCTTCCAGCTATGAAACCACGCGAAGAGTCTAGACAACGGCACCTAGTTTCCCCGATCCCAGAGGAGCGGAGTAAAGCTGATGGATTTCGGCTTCGGTTTCATTGGCTGGCGCGCCTCGACGAGACTCCAACTGGCTGACTGCGCGTCAGTTTCTACGATTGCTCACCCCATGGCGCTGCGTGTCCTTAGCGCGCCTTTAAAGGAGTCATGAAACGCTTTGTCCAACTTTGTTCCTGTTTAGCTTCCCTCCTCAACCATGCAATGGCGCATTCTAGCCGAACAGTGCAAGAAGACTTGTAAGGGAGTCCCCTGCTTGCTGGGACTCTCGCTTGTCTAACCCGGCACATCCATTCTCCGCTTGCAGATTAGCCTTCGCTGCAAAATCCAGACGAAGTACAGTACCCGGCTTTGCCGCCAGCACGTCACTGGGAAAGCTACACGTCGCTGTGTAACGCTGTCGCCTCGCGCAGCGCACGAGTTCTCAAGGGACACGCTCTCTCACGGCAGCGAGTGTTCAACAATGTAAACCTAGGCGTGTTGCATTAAGTGGCGCCAGATTCGTCACGTCAGCTAGGGCACGCGAAGTGACCCGCTGTCGGTGACGCGTATCCATGCGCGCGCGGGGCGCTGCAAGCGGCAGCTAGATTATCACGAGCAAGGCAGCCAGCTTACAAGGAAAGGAGGCACGAAACAGTCCAGCTGCTTCGTTTCACATTCTCGTACCGAAAGCAGGCTTTTGATTCTACTTTTTTTCTTGGCCACACCGAACGATGTACTATTAGTAGCATACCAATATACAGTGATATATTGCAGTCCAAAATTCAGTTCATGGCGCCTTTAACACGGAGCGTCCAAGGTCAGCGCGCCGAGGAGATCGCGCGCCCTGACTGGCGACGAAAAGTACGCAGCAGTCGAAATACGGGAGCGGAGGAGCGGCTTGCACGCCTTCGCATTCACAACTCATAAGAAGTACTTAGGTGTACCTCGAGCCTTTTTATGTTTACTTGCTGTATCTTGCACAAATAAAGTAGAACAGTTCTGAGTCAGCGCTGTATCTGTGTCCTCCTTCCACTGCTCCTTTGTCTTTTTTTTTTGCTCTATTTTAAAACAATTTCAACAAAAATATCTCTTTCCCACGTACGGGGCGCCACCGTCCGGCAAGCGAAGGCAACGCCGAGGACGCGGAGCTCGGTGACGACCAGGGACGTCTGTTAGCAAAGTTGAGGGAAGACACATCATAGAATAAGAAACCCTGGCCCTTGGAACTGTTTAAGCGCGCACCAGAGAGAGTACCACAATTTGTGAATAGCTTCATTGGAGCTTGAAAGCTCACAGAATCTCGGAAAAACAGGCAAACGTCGTCGGCGTAGGCACTTACCCCAACAGAGCCTCGGCCGAGTAAGGTAAAACCGTGAATCTTCTAACTGGATTTTAGACTTTCTAACGAGGGGGTCGAGGCTCAGAAGCACACGGCACAGGAGAAAAGAGGCAGCCTTCCCTTACTCCTCGAGTAACAGAGAATGGTGGAAGGAGCGACTAAGTGATCAAGAGGTGGCTGGTCAAGTCACTGCGCAAGGATAGAAGCAGAGCAATGAATGCCTCAGGAAAACCGAAGTCCCGCAAAACTTCGAACAAGACGCAATGCTCGACGCGGTCGAGGGGTTTAGTCTGGTCAAGCGAGACGAAGGCTTTTGACAAGTTGGTGAAATGTTCGTGGGCAGAAAGGTCCCGAGTAAGAGACAAAGATGATAAGATCTTTCTTCAAAGCAGAGGAAGTGTTTCTACTGCTCACATCAGATAGGGCTACACTGGTCGGAGACGCAAGAAAAACAGACATTTCACGACCCTGTAGTCCACGTTAAAGAGCGTGATGGGGCGCAATGCTACAAATTCAGACGGGGACTCCTCCTTGGACAAAAGGACCACCCTACCACACCGGAAGGAAGAAGTAACCTCTCTAGTCTTCAGGAAGGGGTTGACTAGCTGGGCAAGAGAGTCGGCAGGGATGTCCCAACAGGCTATATGAAATTCAGCAAGCCAAACGTCAGGCTCCGGGCGCAGACCTGACTTTCATTGCACGAAGTAGGTCAAACAGCTTGTGGCGTGTGGGTGGCGCACATGAGAGGAGCTAAGAATTCAGGGCATGACGGAAGGTCACCACAACGTAGGCGAACCTGCTCGGCGACGCTGTTGGCCGATCACCTAAGACTCTGCCGATGTCCCGAAAATCGCCACTTATGGCGGTTACGTAGGACCGCCAGGTACTCCGACATCAGGCGTGCGCATTTTGCCACGCTGCACGATTCGTATGCAACCGACCGTCTCGTTTAGACGGTCGGTTCACCCCGACGCCTTTGCCTAGCGGTCGTCACGAGGATCCGATCATAACTTGACAATTTCCCACCAAGCGGGTGGCGTCAGGGTCGCAGAGAGCGACGTGTGAATAGACTGGCGCATGCTGGAAAGGGCCATCTCGTCTAGCAACAGGGCTGTATCTAGGTACCACATGTCGCCACGTGAATGTACGAAACTTGACACGTCTAATACGATGGACACCGGGCGGTGGTCCGAAAAATGTACGGTGGCGCCGGGAAAAGAAGAGACGGCGCAACGAAGAAAACGCGCTACGAGGCAGGGTTGAACGTAGGCGCGGTCGGGTCGGCTCCACGAGAGGCCACGTGACCACGTCGGAACTAACATGGTGACGTGCAACTCTACTCAAGTGTCACGTAAATGATGGATCCCGAATAGTCCATCCAGTTCTCGGTCGTTTTAAAAGGATCGTCCACGGCCCCGGCCGCGAACTTCGCTAGAATAGTCTAAAACACATTTGAAATCACTCGAAAACTGGCAAAACGAAAACATATTCTGGCACATAGTGCATAAGGTTACTCAAAAAAGTGCAAGACCCAGTTTGGCGTGCCGGCGGGGGTTGAACGCTAATCGCCCGGAATGTGGCGTTGCCAAGAAAAAAGTTGTAAGCGAGGATAGATCATCTGGGTCACAGACTGAGAAAGGCCCCTCAAAAAAAAGTCGTACAAAATAAACATAAAACACAAAAACGCCGACACCGCAAGAGCATGGCGAGGCGAGAGGAAAAAAAAGATAATCGGGATAGAAAAGCGGACTTTAAACGTCTTCATACTGTCTAAAAAAAAAAAAATTCTTAATATAAAAGAATGTTAAAATGCTGGGTCTGTGCACAGTAAATTACTTCACACTGTTCGTCCAATAGCGAAAACCTTGTACATATCAAGTTAAAACGTACAGGAACACAAGAAAAAGAAGGAAGAAAAAACACAATATGACCATTAGACTGGTTAAAACACCAGCGGATCGGAATCGTCTGAGTGTACGGCATCCAGTCCACGGCGTCTCTTTGGGGCAGTCGAGGTCGAGGTATCTAGGTCGACGGCACCGCGCCCCGTGGAGAAATAGTGCAACCAACCTCTGCGGCGTTGTACTTGCGCAACGCAGCAGAGGCTGGTTCCACTATTCCTCCACGGGGTGTTGTGCCGTCGGGGCCGAGATGCGCTGCGATAGCAAACCGAAACTTAAAAACCCGTCGAATTTGTGCGGTTTTTCAGAAAGCCGTAGAATGCTTCGCGTGCCTTCTATCGTTCTGCAATTTGTTGATTTAGCGTTTTTCGATAATGCTGAGCTATTTTCTAATTGACACCATGCCCTTAAACACAATATTAAAAAAGTTACTTACGCAAAAATAATGAACAATCCCATTATCCCGGAATTTATTAATTTTCCTAAATAGGCCCATGGCCCAGGACCAAAACGACACAAGCCGTTTTTGTTGCGACGCGTAGTTTTCGCAATATCGAATTTGTCCGTCTCTCATGAAACACATTATATATATATATATATATATATTGATATTACGCCATCTGTACTGTACAAGACTGTATATAGTCTACTAAACAAATAGGAATGTTAATTTACTAAACAATGCAATCAATGCAATATATGACATTCGAAGGTAAATGTAGCAGCCAATATTTCAGTCACAGGCCTTAGCTGAGCTAGTTGGGTCATTCTTGCGATGGACCAGCTGCAAAATGATACCACGCAGAAAAAACACTATTCACACTGCTGGACTAGCAACTGTTTAGTTCTCCTCTTTTTCTTTTTCACTTTTCGAGTGATTGATCATTTGTTTTCGTTTTCATCGCGTAATTCATAATTGCTTTTTCTTTTTCTTTAGGTAGCTTTTCGATTTTAGCTTTTCTTGTTCTTTTACGGTTGCGCATTTTTTATATTTTTTTTATGGCGTAGGCTGGCTCATTTTTCTTTTCTTTTATCCTTGCCCGGACACCGTGGCTCCCCGCACAAGTGCTTCCTCCATGTGGTAGAGTGCAACTGAAGGGGCACTAACACAGTTCTCCCCGTTGTCCTTGATGGCTAGGGCCTCTAGCAATTCACGCGAGAGTTGGTATCTGTTTTTTCACACAATATCAACTTGGTCTAGTTTTGTTTCACATTCGCATGTACGACAGTGAGCTGCCAGGTGTCCTTCTGCTGTTAAGGCCCGTAAAGATGCGGCATGTTCTCTTGTTCTATCGTTTATGCAGCGTCCTGTTTGGCCCATATAACATCTCTCACATGTCATGGGAATCTTATAGATGACCTCTTTGTGGCATTGGGCATACTTGGTCTTATGTGCCCCGTCAATATTGTATTTCCTGTGCTTTTTTCCTTGTTGATTTTCACACACATGGAAGAAGCCTTGTTGGGCGCGGAACACACGACGTGTACCCCTTGCCGTCTTGCCATCTTCTTTAGCTTGTGGGTAAAGCCATGAAGAAATGGCACCACCACTATGGGGCTTCCAGGTTTCTTTTTTGTTTGTTGTACGTTTCCCGTATCGCGCTTCAAATTCTTGCAGATCTTTTTGCATATTGATGTCAGGAGCTTGTTGTGTGTCGGATCAGAAGTGGCGCCGTACCTGAGTGACGTGTTCCTCGCAGCATGCGGAATCGCCATCCAACAAATTTTGAAAAATCCCCAGATTGAAATCATACTCCGGTATGTTAATGCACTTCTTGGTTCCTTGCAATGCGAAAACGGAAGAGCCAAATAACGAATGCCGAGAATACGTAATAAAAAGATTTGAACAGAGCTGCATGGGATTGACGTTCACTCATGAACAACCTGTAAATAAAACTATTAGGTTTCTCGATCGCACCTTCCAATTGAAAGAAGGTCACGTATGTTGGAGGCATAAAGCTCGTTCCTGCAAAAGATTTCTACCTGTTCGACTCCGAACATTAAAAAAAAAACGTAAAACGAGGGGTGGCTTTTAAAGTGCTAACATCCGCCTTAAAAAACTCCTGTGCACAGCAAGTTGAGAGTTTTGACATAAAAACGACTAAGCTGCTTGCAGCTGGCTATCCTCCGAACACTCCTCTGACATCAATATGCGAAAAGATCTGCAAGAATTTGAAGCGTGATCCTGGAAAGGTACAACAAACAAAAAACAAACCTGGAAGCCCCATAGTAGTGGTGCCATACCTTCATGGCATTACCCTCAAGCTAAAGAAGATAGCAAGCCGGCAAGGGGTACACGTCGTGTGTTCCGCGCCGAACAAGGCTTTTTCCATGTGCCATACTGAAATTGAGAAATAGTTTGAAATTTTTGAAAAAGAATTATTCAGCCTCTCATCGATAACGCGTTCAAATATCTTTGAAAACACAGAAAGAACAGATATCGGTTTATAATTAGTAACTTCACTTTCTCCTCCGCAATTATACACAGGGATTACTTTTGCAACTTTTAGCTCATAGGAGAACTCACCAGTCTCTAGCATCTTATTTATTATATCCGATAATACTGGACTTATTATGCAAGCGGTGCATTTATTTGGTAAAGCTTTAATTTCATCCTCACCTGCAGCTACATTGTTATGTAAACTATTTATGATTTTGTAAATTTCTTCATAAGTCGTTGGAGCAAGCGTAATCGAATTTTGTTGATTTTTTTATCTTATACAGTTATCATTAGTTGTAGTTTTAGCCGCGCACGTGCCGATATTGATAAAATGCGAATTCAATGCGTCTGCGAGCTCTTTCCCTGCCACACTTACATTATCGATTATCAGTTACGTGATACTACAGAGTTTTTGCTTTTTGTTTGTTAGATCGTTTACTGTATTCCAGACTTTTCGATGGTCATTGTGAATACGCTGAAATTCATTTTGATAATACTCACATTTTGCTTGTTTTAAGTCAAAGTTCAACTTGTTTCTAAATCTTTTAAACTCAGACAGTAAACTTAGAACGCGATGATGTATGAAGGCATGGTACTTGCGCACTTTTATTTTTATTCTTTTTTATAAATCATTTGTTATCCACGATATTCTAATTTTTTTAGGCTTGGCTTTAGTTTCTCCTAAAGGAAATGCTATATAATAACAGCGTTCGAATTTAGACAGGAAGTTATTATAGGATTTCGTCGGATTATGTTCATTATAAACGTCTTCCCAGTTTTCTTCATCTATTAAGTAGCCAAAAGTTCTTAGCGTTTCTTCGTTTATTTGGCGGTGACAACTTTTTCTTTATTTAGATTAGTTTTCGCGGTTGAAAGAGTTGCAATGCAGAAGATAGGTAAATGGTCGCTTATGTCCTGCAAGATAACGCCAGCTGAGATATGGTTACATTCTATGTTTGTTAGACAAGCGTCAAGTGATGTCGCAGTGGCTGAGGTAACCCTAGTAGGCAACGTTATGGCGTTGTTACAGGCGTATTGTTAAATAAGATCTCTGAATTCTCTTGCGTGTCCGTCATCCAGAGCAGTGTCTATATTCATATCACCAAGAATCATAAATGGTAGGTTAGGCCCCAGAGCACAAAATACGTTTTCAGTGAATGACATAAATGCAACCCACGTTGCCGTTTGGCGGCCTATACACAGCTGCGACTACAGTGTGTAAGAGCGTAACAACCAAACATTCTACATCATCATTTATTGTTGTTAAATCTTCTATAGTATAATACTGTAGGTTATCTTTTACATAAATGGCTATACCGCCAAACCTTTTGTTAACTCTGCACACATTTTCACATCTAAAACCACGCAGGAATGGCGGCAAATCCTTGTTTTTTAACCAAGTTTCTGTGAGTGCGATTGCATCGAATTCTATATTTAAAGAGTGTAAAAGGATTTCAAGATTGTCAACCTTATTTTTTACACTTCTTATATTTAAATGTCTTGCGGAAAACTGTCTATCGTCTCTTTTGTATATTTTGTTAAATGACAGGCAGTCGTAATAATTGCAGTTGGTGAGAGCTTCTTCGGTCATCATTGCTACGTTTGTCCTGAAGGGCTGTCACTGTGATTAGTTTGCTATCTTTTCAACATCCGACAGGCAAGCGATCCTGATTGCGTTCTCATTCTCGGTTTTTCTGGCAAAAACCTTGTCCCCAGATGACCACTCGAACTTCCATCCTACGCTCTTTTTCTTTGAGATCGCAGCACCAAGTAGTCTTTTGTTTGAGCCAGTTAGGTGTCCGTTGAGGTACACGGGGTGATTGTTCCACCCGTAGTCAAGGTCTTTGGTCGTGAATCAGTGCTTTTTGCTTTGTCTGTAGGATCTTATCTCGTTATGTGCTCTGCCCGAATCGGACAATTATATTCTTACCCGATGTTTTGAAAGACGGGACTCTGTGACACACGTCAATATCTGAATCTGAGATCGGCTCGTTTAAAATAGTTCCAATACGTTTTACAATGTCGTACGGGTCACCTTCATTAGGGACGCCATTAATTTCAAGATTGCTTGATCACTGGTGCTGCTCAAGCTCCTCGATCTTCTCGCTCAGCCTTCGGTTCTCGGAGGACAATTCTTCATGTTGTTTAGTGAGCTTTTGCATTTCCTTCCGAATTTCTTGTATCTCATTTTAATTTCATTCACGCTATCGCAGAAGTCACTGCAGTTTTTGACACTATCCTTGATATTTCGAAGGTCAATTCTGAGCTCACGTCTTAAGTCATCAACAGCCTTCACGATTTCTTTACCGGTTTCTTTGTTCATATCTCAGACTAGGAAGGCGAAGTTATGCAGACTACACAGCAGAAAGTTGCCATTTTAAGAAGGCCGATCACAAAAGCAAAACAAAAAAGAATAACAATGTGCTGTGTTTGGTCGTACACCTCTAGAAACTAAGGCCCGCTCACTTCCTGCGTGACGTCAAGCACCCCGATCAAAAGTCAGTTCCGTCGCCATATCAGTCATGCCCGGTTCTGCTGCTAGGCTCCGACGTGCTATCTGCCACTGTGATCACTGTTCGTCCGTAACGAGAAATGCAACGGTGCTCCAACTTTCTCTTGTATATGTCCGTGAACGTCGTTCTTCAGAGCTCAAGTATCGGCGTGATATCGGCGAAAAAGAACAGAAAGGTGAAACGAAGCGGTTACGCTGGCTACGGCTAAGCCTCGTTACGCCTGTCCGGTGGGTGTTCTGGTTTTTTCGCTTGCGTTCCACAACGTTCTCCCCGAAAGAAGTGAACTAGGAAGGAGCAAGAAATATATCCGGTGTATGTGTGTTCGACGCGTGCTTTCGTTAACGTCTACGTGCTTCGCGATCTGTGATATGCGTGTGCGAGAGCAACGAAAGTCAACGCAGTTCTTTGGAGCTCAGATTTCGATGCAATTTCCCCAAAAGGATATCATTACTAAGGTGGGGCGTTATATCCTTTGGGAAGTTTTCTTTTGTCACGTTTGAGATATATTAGTCCAGCCAAGTGTAGAATTCGGAAACTTGGCGAGCAATGGTGGGAAAATGTGGGGAACACGAAAAACGCCTCGCTAGTTTTTGTACCGTTTGTGCACTGTTATCGAAAGTGCTGAAGCCCGATTTATTTCTATGGTTATACTGTAATATTGAAAGTTGGTTTGAGTCCAGGAAACGATTATAGATATAACGTTCGGTATAATGCTCAACGCTGCAAGCGTTCGTGTTGATCCTTCATGCGTAGGCGTTCCTGGTTTAATAGTCAAACTGACGCAAAGCGGTCGGCGTAACGTGCATTGTTTTCTTTGTTTGGCGGTAAAATATTCCTATTCTGGGTATTCTGTTGTATGTCTTCCGTTGATGTCCTAATTGTGGAATGTCCTTTACGTGTCTTCGTTGGTTTTACCAGTTATATATTCCTATCTGAGCACCCAGTTGTATGTTTTACGGTGGTGTACCGGTTATGACATTCCCTTTAGGCATTTTCTCTTAACGAAAACAGGTGGTTTATAGTATACTTCCTCAAACACCTAATCTGACACCAGAATTCAATTATTCTCATAGCGATTGAGGAAGCCTATTGAGTGTCAGAAAGCATTGTTGGGAAATGCAACTTCTAAACTTGCCGTTTTGAAGAGAAGCTAGGAATTGGTAAAACTCTAGAGAAGTGAAGGATATGGTTGGTATGTGGCAATATGTATGTAATCAAGTTGCAGAGCTTTGCCATTTGTTCAAAATATTTTTGAACAAATTGGTGCTTGTGCTTTCTTTCATTAGGCTATAAAATTATACAAGGGAGCCATTGGCTGTGTCATTTTTATTTTTTCGAGTTGATAACTAAAGAAAGCACATGCACCAATTTGTATGTGTTTTTATTCATAAATCAGAGCAATAATTGTGCTGTGAACTTTTTAAGAATACTTCATTCTTGGGTTGTCTACTTGCATAACAGTGAACAATAAACATTTTTAGCACATCGCTGCATCTGTAAACTTCATCTACAAGCACTCACGTGATTTTGCGGACCTGTTTGTAATGATGTATATTTCTTCATGCAATAAAGATATTATTTTTATTATTATTATTAAACTGGAACCCGATTTTGTACACTGCTGCAACCACGTCCATTTCAATTTAAGGTTTGTAGCTTTCGTGCCTTCTCTTTACCCTTTTCTGTGCGAAGGTGATCATTTTGTTGCTGCATATAGTTTTTAGCAAACTATTGGCAGCAGCACAGAGTACATAGGACAGCACTGTCTCTTGGTGATGCCCGTTACGGCACATATCAAAGTCTTCATCTTCCGCACTTGACAAATGGCATATCACTAGCCCCAACAGGATCCCACGTTGGTTTCCGGCTCCAAAAAATCTGCGCCCTTTTATGCTGCTGCAAGTGAGCTTTTCCAGCACAATCTGCGTGTGCAATACTGCATTCAGTACGCATGGCAGAGGAAACTTAAGACTATTTCTCTGGAGGTTCTCCATCAGCACGTCTCACTCAGCTTGCATCTCTCTTGTCTGCACGTTAAGGTTTTCCGCACATGCATCACAAGTTAACTTTTTGAGAGCAGCATGTGCATAAAATCTAGCCACGTAGGCAATGGCTGGCATTTCAGGCTCCTTCAGTGTTATGTCATTGACGGTGACACTGACAGTGTACTGCTGCAGCACTTCCTCTTCATTGGGTGTTGTAATCACTTTGTGTGCCTGTGCCATGCTTGGAAAGCTAAGAGAATCTTGTAGCCGAATTTGTTCTTTCTGACTCGAATACTTGTGTGATTGACACATGGTACTGCGACCCTGACAACTGCCTGTACCTTCCGGTTCGCTCTTCGAGACAGTCCGTCTGAAATTTCCCCGACATGACGTACTCAGAACCCAGCTCGTCAAGGCAGTATCGGGACAGCTCGATCAGGGCGTACGAAGTCAGTCGTAGTGCTGTGTGGGTGTCCGACGTTAGCAGGCCTGTGCTAGTCCCCAGGTTTCGCCATGTGTCAAGCTAATCCATGAACGTGCTTAGGAAGCCAACCTGCACGCCATCCATGGACGTAATCGGCTCTTGGAAAGCATCTATTAATCCACGACCTTTCGTTGGAGTTTTGACATTTACAATAGACCACCACTTCACAATGATCTCAAAGTAATCGGCAGTTCCCTCTGCATATGGCAGATTCAATGTCTTGCCACGCGTTCTTATTGCCTCAGCGATAAAGCTGTTAAACACCTTGAGTGCAAGTTTCACATTTTGCCTCTCGAGGTTTGGAGGGTTCAGTGCTTTAAATGTGAGACCATGACCGAACTCTACAAGTTTGTACGGCTCATGCTCGTGCAACTTCTTCAGTGTAGTTAACGATGCACCGTTGACTTTGGTAGTGCTGGCAGGGTTTATTGCTGGGTAGAACATGCACTTCTCTAGGTTTGTTTGGTTTAACCAATTATTGCGCACACACTTGAACAAGTGAACCGGATCTACAACAAAAAGAAAGGTCGAATGGAGTCAACTGGATGTGCGTAGCAGATGTCAAGCTTTTCCTTGGTCAAAAAAAGACTCATCACTTTCCTGTTAATAGCATTGTTGTCACTTATGACTGCTACAACAGTGAGTCGAGCTTCCTCAAGCTTCATGATGACTTCTTTCAAAATTTAGCGGAGCTGTTCAGCATCAATTCTTGCGACTGAAAGTATGTGAGCGACGTCCTTGTGAGGCGACAGAAGTGACTGCGTCATGAATACATGGGCCGTTTTTGCCGCTTCTGTGGAATTTGAGGCGGTGCCAGTTAATTCCCCTCCTTTGTATTCAAAAGATTGTTGGATGTGTACTTCGTCAATCATGAGGGTCACCCTACGCTCATGCGGTTTCATTAACCTCACCCGTTTTTTTTATGTAGCTCAGGAACCCATCTTCGTTTTGTTCATTTGCTGGGCTGACGTCGAGCGAACGGCACACACGCATTATCATGGACGGATGCGGAAGAATTGCTTTTCTAGAACGCCCGATGAACGCATATGCGTGTGGGGAAATCGTATACACAAGACTTGCAAAAACTACAAGCTCTGCTGAGTACCGAAATGCCATCTTTTCTTGCATGAGTAGCTGAAGTTCCTCTTGAATGAACCTAAGCACTTCAAGCTTTTCCCCAGGGAGTAGATCATCACTGATAAGGTCCTCTAGGAGAGACAGCATCAGCATCATGGTTGCCGTACTTCTGTGCTCTTTTTCATCCTGTGGTGTATTCTTGATAGATCTCATGCTCTCGAGCAGTGTGTGGAGGGTACGAATGTCTTCGATGCTTTCCGCAATTGTGACTAGGTTGGCTTGAGGGTGCAACTGTGAACCTTTTCAGTAAGCACGACAAGAGAGGTCCTGAGACACAACAACGAAGCGTTCAATTTGCGGAGCCTGGCAATCTTTTATGTGTATGCACATGAGACTCGTTTCTGTGTGCACAACCATCCAGAATGGCTCCAGCTCCAAACGATGCAGTTGGGATGCAATTTGCTGCAGCGTAGTCACCTGGTTGGTGCTTTCTTCTTCTACATGGGTCTCCACAGAACGCCTGGTCGCTTCTTCTACAAAAGCACTTTTTTGCCTTCTTCGCTTCGTTTCCGGGCTCTCTCGCAGTTATCTTACGTCGGAGAGGTATCTGGGGCAGTTCGGAATGATCGTCGGCACTGCGTCTGAAGTGAGCCTCGTGAGGCCCATTGGAAACTCAATGGTCTTCCCACTTGCGTCAGTACATGTTGTCACTGTCCGGAGGTACTCGGCTTTGAAGTGCAGCTCGCATACCTGCGGAATTCCCATCTTCTTATTTCTAGCAACATTAAGGTAGCTCTATTCTCAGTGTGCAATACAACACACACGAAAAGAAACGGCCGAATGACAGTAGTTTGCCTCCTTTCCACTCCTTTGCTAATTTCAAATCAGTTCTCGAGCGCGGTTCGGTTGTCAAGTGAACCGTTAAATCAGTCCATAAAGTGAACGCGACGAAACTCTTCAAAAAAGGGTCTCTAAGTTGTGCATTTATCATACTCAAATTTCGTGAGTGTGGGTTCGCAGCAACTAAAACACAAAAGAAAAAACGCAATCTCAATATGCACGGGAGAACATACGTGTGCAAACAGTCTGTTTGATGCTGCCATTCACAAATGGCTCCACGACGCCTGACGAGGTTATACGCATGGAACTACGGTTGTCGTGTGATCAGGTACATCTGAAACGGTAGGGGATAACCTTTTCAAATGTCGTGGCGCCATTCTTGAGTAACAGCATCAAGCAAACTTTATTGTCGTTTGTTTTCCCCGTGCATAGAGATGATTTGGGAAACACAAACTAATAAAACATATAGGGACGAAAATAGACAGTACAGTCCTTCGAGGTGTAGCTTTTTCTTTTCTTTTTGTTTCTGGAAGCAGACGCTCACGGATTTTGAGTATGATAAATAGATGAAGAGTTTCATTGCGCTCACTTTCTTGGCTGATTTAAACGGTTCATTTTAATTACGACCGGACAGCGCTCGAGAATTTTCTTACGTATTTCTACCTTAAGTCAGCAACGCAAATTGAGCAAAGCTGTTTCCCTGCAGCCTACGTCAGTGTCTGATTCAAAATTAATTATAGATGTATTGAATAAATAAGGAAATCGCGTACTTGCGGATCCCGTAGCGTGTCCAAGTTGACGTGATCTCGACGGACGGCTCTCTTCCACTGGGCTCTCCGACCCGGATCTTTTGGGAAGGAAAATGTACAAATCTTGGGCCCGTTCTCTATAATTTCCTCGACAATTTGGGACACAACAGCAACCCATCGTGGTTCCGAAAGGCAAAAGAAACCCGGCACGCAAAACGGAGCTCACGCGGGAAGAGATGCGGACGGCGGAGCAGCTCCCCAGCGCCGAGGCTAGACCGGGGTACTTGACGTCAGCGCCGTGGGAGAGGGAAGGTGAACGGGACTAAGTTTCTAGAGGGTGTTGGTTCGGCAGCAGTGCGCAAAACAGGTATATGTATATTCTTTTTTAGGCAGAAAAGTAATGCTGACCTGCAATAACAGACAATTGGTGTATGCGCTGCTTGCGCGCCACTGCCGAACTGAAGACCAGGTCGGTAGACTGGCTTCCTTTTACAGAGAAATCCGCCGCTGGTATCGCCCTGGTGTTTGATGGTCGCGTCACGGGGTGTTATCAGTGTCGGATGATGACGAGGTGATTCTTGAAGCGACTGGATCCTTGTACGACCACGGAAACTGCAATAACAGACGGTTAGTGTATGCACTGCTTGCGCGCCACTGCTAAACTGAAGACCAGGCGGGTAGACTGGCTTCCTTTTACACAAAAATCCGCCGCTGGAATCGCCCTGGTGTTTGATGGTCGCGTCACGGGGTGTTATCAGGGTCAGATGACGAGGTGATTCTTGAAGCGATTGGATCCTTGTACGGCCACGGAAACTGCAATAACAGACGGTTAGTGTATGCACTGCTTGCGCGCCACTGCCGAACTGTAGACCAGGCCGGTAGACTGGATTCCTTTTACAGAGAAATCCGCCGCTGGTATTGCCCTGGTGTTTGATGGTCGCGTCACGGGGTGTTATCAGGGTCGGATGATGACGAGGTGATTCTTGAAGCGATTGGATCCTTGTATGGCCACGGAAACTGCAATAACAGACGGTTAGTGAATGCACTGCTTGCGCGCCACTGCCGAACTGAAGACCAAACCGGTAGACTGGCTTCCTCTTACAGAGAAATCCGCCAGTGGTATCGCCCTGGTGTTTGATGGTCGCGTCACGGGGTGTTATCAGGGTCGGATGATGACGAGGTGATTCTTGAAGTGATTGGATCCTTGTATGGCCACGGAAACTGCAATAACAGACGGTTAATGTATGTACTGCTTGTGCGCCACTGTCGAACTGAAGAGCAGGCCGGTAGACTGGCTTCCTTTTACAGAGAACATCGCCGCTGGTATCGCCCTGGTGTTTGATGGTCGCGTCACGGAGTGTTATCAGGGTCGGATGATGACGAGGTGATTCTTGAAGCGAATGGATTCTTGTATGGCCACGCAAACTGCAATACCAGGCGGTTAGTGTATGCACTGCTTGCGCGCCACTGCCGAACTGTACGCGACAAAAAATTAACATATTAATTATAAAACACGTTTTCACATTCTTTTCTGGTAACACAGCCACGAGGGGCGTTCATAAAGTTCGTATTATCGGCACAAAAAATTTTAAAATGCGGAACAAAACAGGCATTAACATGAGCGCTCGTCCCTCTAGTTTCCGCACAGTGTACACATCGCGTGCTATAGTAGTGCGGAACGCCGCAAGGGAGTCGAAACCAAAATGGCACCACCGGTCGGTGCCAAGCACATGCGGTGATCCGTTTTTTTCTATTTGAAAGGAAGAATTGCCAAGGATATGCATTCCAATCTGGGAGCGTTGTTCTGGGACAACGCCCAAGTTTATGAGACTGTGGTTAAATGGCGCTGACGCTTCCAGCGCGGCCAAACCAGAAGAAAGTATTTTAAGGAAGACGACCAAGTGATTGCTGAAGTGGAGCGATTCCCCACCGCTCAAAACAAGAAGTTCTAAAACAATGGCCTCCGGCATGTGGTCCATCGCTGGCAAAAGTGGGTAAAGTTTGGTAGCGAACATGTAGAGAAAGTCTAAACGCCTGCTCGAGTTTGATTGCTGAATCTCTATTCCTTCGTGACGACGATACGAACTTTATGAACGCCCCTCGTAGTTCCGAAAAAAAGATTGTTTTCGGAGCATACCCCGAATAACTTTTTCAGATCTAATAAATATCCATTATTTTTATAATGGTAAAAGAGGTAGAGCTCTAAATATATTGGTCCAATTTATCTTGTGTGTTACAAAATAATTTAAATTCTAAATGTAACGCAATCATGTTCAAACAGTGGTGCGTGCGTATAACGGCTACTTGTTCCAGTAGATAAACTTCACAAATATAGATTCTAAAAAAATTCTGAATTTTTCTTGGTAGCCCTAGTTTTGAATGATATCTTTTTTAGCATCTACAGACAAGGACACATTAGACTGCCTTAATCATATACCAGTGCAAAAGATTTTTACATAAGTAGACAATGTTTTGGTTATTGAGAGAGGATCACTCGAGGTTATGTTTTAATGATGTTTGGCGATGTTGGGCGAAGTAAGGTTTACATGGGAGTTTCCCAGAGACCAGTGCATTCAGTTTTTATACTTGCAGCTCACGTCTGCTGATGATCACGTCCGTCTGCTTGGTGTACGAACCGCATTCAAGAAACAGCATCTTGTTTTTCTTAGACAACATTATTAGCTGATGAAGCGAGGGCTTGCTCTCACCTGCCTTTAGGCTGCTCTGACAAAAAGCTCGCATCAGGACTTCACGTCTAGCTTTGAGGTTCAGTTAGAACAATCAGCAAAAAAAAAGTAAACAAAAAAAAAATTTAATCGTACCTTATTTACAAAAGGTGACGCACAACCTTATGAGAAAAACTTTGGGGACTCTTAAAAAGACACTGACAGGGTATTTATGCTCGCCTAGGTTTTTATTTGTACAAGGCATACGAAGGTCCAACTACCCAGAAAACAATTCGCAGCTCGAAATTTGTTTTCTTTTCGCCCGAAAACAACCCATAAATAATTGGCCGGTTTAAATCACGCTCGCTCTCTTCTTTGAAGTCTGTCTTTGAAGTCTGTCTGTCTGTCTGAAAATCTTTATTAAAGGTATATCATAAGGGAGGTCGTTTGAGGTGGCCCGGAGGGGGCCACCTCTCACAAACACTAGGTGGACTCCTCATTACAGGAGCCCATTGGCGACCGCCGCGGCTCGGGCTCGGTCAACCACGGCCTTCTGGCCTCCCAGGTCGGAGCAGTCGAGCAGGGCTGCCTCCCAGTCCTCACGGGTGGGGTTATGTTTTGGGACGAGGTTCGGGGTTGATTGGCACGCCCACACCATATGGAAGATGTCCGAAGACTTCTCCGCACAGATCGGGCATTTTCCTGTATAAGCAGGATCAAAGTATTTTAAAACTGCCGGGCACAGCAGGGTTTTGGTGTTAAGACGGAGGAGTGTGCGTTCCTCCGCCTTTGTAAGGCCCTTACAGGGCGTAGGATAAATTGCGTGGCCGAATTGGTGTAATTCGGTAATTTCTCGAAAAGTGAGGGCCGGATTGGGTTCGGGATCCATTTCGGACGGGTCTGAAGGCGTTGCCCGGAGGGTGAGCGCGCGGGCGGTGGCGTCTGCCGTTTCGTTGCCTTCGAGGCCCATGCGAGCAGGATCCCAGACGATCGTTCGAGACGCGGGGGCCCCGAGGTAGTCGATATTTTTAACGATGTGATTCGCAAAGAGAGGAATGTACCCCTGTTCAATCTTTCTGCAGGCCCCTCTCGAGTCAGTGATGATGACTCGCGAGTCATGGTCTGCGGCGGCTAGAGCGATGGCGATCTCTTCCGCATGTGTTACGTCCTGGAGCTCTATACGTTAGGCCGTTGACCAGGACGTTTTGGTGGACGACTGCAGCCGTGTACCACCCCCCATGGTGAGGGCCGGAGGCGTTTACATAGAAGATTCAGGGTTTGGACCCATAGTGACGGGCCAGTGCCTCCGCCCGCGCAAGGCGCCTGCCACTGTGGTCGTCACGTGTCATCCTGGCTGGAAGAGGGCGCACGTGCAGGGCGTATCTCCAAACTTCGGCGATGCGTACGCGGTCTTCTGTCAGTGTTATGTGATGGATGTGTAGTCGGGCTAATAGGCGGCGTCCCGACGGCGTCTTTGAAAGTCTTGGGCACGACACCGACTGCAGAATGCGGTACTCATGTCCCATCGTTTCCCAGGTGGCCGGTGCTTTCTTCGTTACGTTCCTGCTGGGTTCATCTGCGACTCCTCTGGACCTAGCCCCGAACCAAGTTCCCCGGAACGACAACCTTTCGGCGATTCCTCCGCAACTCGCCGAACAGGACTGGCACCGAACGGTGTTTGTGTCAAGTTCAACGGAATGCTCGACAGTCGGCTGGCAACGCTGTTCTTCGTGCGGCGACGGGAGGGGCGTATTTAAGCGCAAGCCGTACGCTCCATCATTTGGGCACGACACCGACTGCAGAATGCGGTACTCATGTCCCATCGTTTCCCAGGTGGCCGGTGCTTTCTTCGTTACGTTCCTGCTGGGTTCATCTGCGACTCCTCTGGACCTAGCCCCGAACCAAGTTCCCCGGAACGACAACCTTTCGGCGATTCCTCCGCAACTCGCCGAACAGGACTGGCACCGAACGGTGTTTGTGTCAAGTTCAACGGAATGCTCGACAGTCGGCTGGCAACGCTGTTCTTCGTGCGGCGACGGGAGGGGCGTATTTAAGCGCAAGCCGTACGCTCCATCATTTGGGCACGACACCGACTGCAGAATGCGGTACTCATGTCCCATCGTTTCCCAGGTTTGTCCTTTTTGGCCTTGTTCTTACCGCGATAACAACGTTTTTGTTATTGCGGTGTCGTGCCCTCCAAGCGTGTTTGACCGTGTAATGTCTTGGAAGTGTCAGATATCCGCATTCTTAAGGAAACTGTTGTTGCTATCAGGAGACGTTGAAACGAACCCGGGACCTGATGATATCGTTCCCGAGGTTGTTGCGTCATTGAATGAAGTGATGCCGGTGTTAAATAGATTAACGGAGGGTCAAAACCTGATTTTGCAAGAAATTAGACAGTTGCAACAAAGGCAAAATCAAACTGACTGTGTTCTCGAATCTTTGAAATCGGAGATCGCCGGCATAAAGCTAGAATTTGCAGGCATGACGAAGTTGAAAAGCGATGTTGATAAAATTTCGAACTCTGTTGTTGATAACACCACTTCACTGCAACGCCTCGCGGAAAAAGTTGACTCTTTGGAAAATCAGTCTCGACGGAACAATATTCTGCTCTATAACATCCCAGACACACCTAACGAAACATGGCAAGAGTCGGAAGAAAAAGTAATAAGTTTCTGCCACACAAGTCTTGGCGTTACTCTCACGCCGTCCGCCATCGAGCGTGCTCACAGACTTGGAAAGTACCGTAATGAGGGCTCCCCTCCCAGGCCTATTATAGTTAAATTTAACTCTTTCAAAGATAAAGAACTCGTCTTGTCTAAGGGCCCCGCACTAAGGGGATCAACCTTTCGGCTAAGCGAAGATTTCTCCCCAGACGTACGCGTTGCAAGGCGGGCATTGTTAGCGTTTGCAAAAAACCAAGGTCATGATTTTCGACTACGGCACGATAAGCTTTTCATTGGAAGTACTCGGTACGCGTTTGATAAGGAAACGAATTCCGTGAAAGCTGTTCCAGCGTAGCAACCAAAGCACAAAGAAAAGAGGTTATCCCGACGCGAGCACTCTGCCTGCCTTTCTTTCTTTATCGCTAACGCAAGAAGCGTGTTCTCAAAGCAAGAAGAGCTACAATCTGCTGTTGATTCATGTTCTGCTGATATTGTGATTGTAACAGAATCTTGGTTAAACGGAGATATTGATAATTCTGAATTACTGTTGAACGACTCGCATTCAATTTTTCGCAAAGACAGGGTGGGACGCAGGGGAGGGGGTGTTTTTATAGCGGTTAAAAATACATTGCATGTTCTAAAAAGCCAAGTGGTGAATGATTGTGAAGCATTGTGGGTCCGAATAAAGACTCCTTCGTCCTTTGTACTGATCATTGCCTGTTACAAACCACCTGACCTTCTTGGACTACCGTCCCTTCTTGAGAAATGTATAGAATCCCTCACCGAGTTGTATCCCTCCGACGTATTTATACTCGCTGGTGACTTCAACTATCCCGAAATCGCATGGCCTGTTGTACCTGCCCGCATGCCGTTCGACTTGTGGCGTTCTCTTCCCGCTCAGGCCCGATGTTTCGTTGACTGGTGCAGCGCGCACTCTCTTTTCCAAATGGTCGATAAGCCAACTCGCGGCTCCGCAACTCTTGATCTATTTCTCACTACCAACCCGGAATGTGTC
Organism: Ixodes ricinus; assembly: GCA_037355805.1. NCBI lineage: Eukaryota > Metazoa > Arthropoda > Arachnida > Ixodida > Ixodidae > Ixodes > Ixodes ricinus. The sequence continues at coordinate 99,781 of JAZHYW010002503.1, forward strand.
ACAGCTGTCGAACTCTTAGAACCTCTTAGCGATCATTTGTCTATTTACGTCCAATTGTCCATTCCAACGACTAAGTCCTGCCCATTAAGTAAGACTGTGTTTAGTTACCCTCGAGCCGACCAAAATGCTCTTCTTCTCCATCTATCACGTTTCATGCATACCTTTCTAGAGGGCTTTCAAAGTAGAACTGTTGATGAAAATTGGATCCTAATCAAAAATGTACTAATAGAAGCCTTGCACACATTTGTTCCGAGAGTTCATATCAGGTCATGTATCGAGCGCCCATGGTTTTCTCTTCGTCTGAAACGGCTTCTCAGTAAAAAGCAAAGGCTCTATAGTCGCGCAAAGCTCATAAAAACCTCATCAGCGTGGTCTAAATACAAAGAATGCGCCTCGACTTGCAAGTATGAAATTAAGAAAGCTAAGCATAAATTCTTTAACGTAGATCTCTTTAATTTACTGAAAACAAACCCTAGGAAATTCTGGTCAACTATAAAACCCAAGCAAATCAAACCATCCCCCGCGTCGTTGACTCGGGCGGAAATGAGCTCTCGGAAAGAGAAAGCTGTGAGACACTTAACTCTTATTTTGGCGATGTTTTCACAGAAGAGTCTTTTCCCTTACCCGACCACACGCCCCAATATACAATCGCAACCAGGATGGACCCTATTTCTATTACACCGTTTGGCATCGAGAAACTGATTGATAACCTTCCCAATAATTCTGCCCCAGGCCCGGACGACATATCGACTAAATTGCTTAAATTAACTAAACCTGTTTCCAGTATTCTTCTATGTAAGCTATTCCAACAGTCCATTGACTCCGGTGACGTACCCGCTGACTGGAAACATGCTCGAGTAAGCCCAATATTTAAGAGCGGGGACAAAGATTGCCCCACGAATTATAGGCCCATTTCTCTCACCTGTGTTGCAAGTAAGTTGATGGAACATATTGTTTATTCAAAAATTATGAACTACATGGTTGATAATGGTCTACTTTTTGTAAACCAGCACGGTTTCCGCCAGTCTCTGTCCTGTGACACCCAGCTTTTTGAATTTACAACAGACATTCATAAAAACCTTCATCTTCATACTGAAACGCATGCTATTTTTATTGACTTTTCAAAAGCGTTTGACAAGGTTCCTCATCACCGTTTATTATTAAAATTACGTTCGCTTAAGATTGAAGAAACTCTGATCAACTGGATAGCCAATTTTCTTTCGAACCGAACGCAGTACGTCGCCCTTAACAACAGTTGCTCGTCTTCTATAGCAGTTAAATCCGGAGTACCTCAGGGAACCGTGCTGGGTCCATTGTTATTTCTCATCTACGTTAATGATTTACCTTCCCTAATTAAGTCTTCAATTAGATTATATGCTGATGACTGTGTTGTGTATTCTAAAATATCCGATCCTTCTGAGTGTGCGCAACTCCAAGTTGATTTACACGCTATCGAATCTTGGTGTGAAAGGTGGCAGATGCAAATAAACGTAAATAAAACTAAACAAATGACTTTCACTACTAAACGTAACACAATTGACTTTCAATACTACCTTTCCGGTAATAGGATCGAAAATGTATCAACTTATAAGTACCTCGGGGTTTACTTAACAAGCCGTCTTTCATGGGAATGTCATATAACTAACATTGTTCGTAAAGCTAACCAGACACTCGGCTTTTTGCGACGCAACCTTTTTCTTGCCTCTAAAGAAACTAAGCTTTTAGCATACACCTCACTTGTTCGTCCCCAGCTGGAGTACGCCTCATCGGTTTGGAATCCCCATCAGTTATTTTTAGAAGAGATGTTAGAGGCCGTCCAAAACAGAGCGGTACGGTTTATTCATAGAAATTATAATTTCACGGCTAGTGTCAGTAATCTTAAAACTCAACTTGGCCTCCCTCTCTTAAAACACGTAGGACGATATCCGCCTTAACCATTCTACATAAATTTTACTATCATCTTCCTTTGCAGAGATCTTTATACTGCATCCCTGCACCTCACACCTCCCGTCGCTTAGATAACTCCTGCAAGCTTCTTTTATCCATTCCTAGGACAAATATATTTAAATTTTCACCTCTGCAGCTTTCTATTAACAATTGGAATAAATTACCAGACTCAATAGTAACAATATCGGATATCGCAAAATTTAGAGAAGCACTTGCCACCTTTTACGGCCTGTAGCCCACTTGTGTTTCATCTTTTGTTCGTTTTTTCTCCCTTTTTGTTTGTATTGTGTACCTGAATTGTACAAAGACTGCCTGCCCCCCTTATGTAAAGCCCCACGTGGGCATTTAAGGGATTAATAAATGAAATGAAATGAAATATTGACTGGTTAAGTGGTCCTCTTGGAGCTCCGCGAAAGTGTTTACCATCCTTAGGCCCATGAGGCGCTGGTTGGACGTGCTCATCGGAAGATCGAGGGCACGCTTGCACATCTTTCTGAGAAGCACCTCAAAGGCGGTCTCGTCAAACTTGCGCAGGTGGAGGTGAGGAGTCGAGTAGAGCATTCGACTGGTCACGAACGCGTGCGCCAGCCGGAAGGCGTCTTTGCACCGTAACGCCCCGCGTTTATTAGAAACCCGGCGGACCATTCGGCCCACCTGATCCCCCACCTTGCGCAGCTTGGTTAGTGTTGTAGCAACCCGCCGATGTTTGTGGATAAAGAGACCAAGCGCTCTAATCTCATCGTGTTCGGGTATCGGGCCGCTGGCCAGGGATAATTTCATTGTGGTGGTGCACTTAGGCGACGGGCGAATAGTGCACAAATTCGGATTTGGACGTGGAACATTGAAGGCCGCAGCGGCGGGCGTAGGCGTCCACGATCTCCGCCGCTTGCTGCAGGTTGGCATCAATGCCTCCCACCGATCCGTGTTTGGCACAAATGGCTATGTCGTCGGCGTACAGCGCATGCTAGACGACTTCGACCTTCGCCAGTTGAGCCGGAAGTTTCATCATGGCTAGATTGAAAAGTAACGGCGAGAGGACCGCGCCCTGTGGGGTTCCTCTCGTTCCCAGTTGATAGGAACCGTCTTCTTCGTCTTGTATTCGGATGAAAGATTGTCGATCCGAGAGAAATTGCTTGATATACTGGAATATGTTATGTCCACAGTTGGCCTGGGAAAAATGGTGTAGGATAATTTCGTGTGTGACGTTGTCGAAAGCCCCCTTCAAGTCTAGGGCGAGTACTGCCTTATCGTTGAGGAGGTATCCGACAGGGTTGGGAATTTGTCGGTCGAGTTGAAGCAGAACATCCTGCTCGGACCGGTGCTGGCGGAAACCGAACATGGTGTCTGCGAATACATTTTGGTTTTCCAGAAACTCAGACAGCCTGTCCCGCACCATGGTCTCCATCAGCTTTCATGCACAAGACGTCAGGGAGATAAGGCGGAGGCTGTCTGTGTTTATGGCTTTGCCGGCTTTCGGTATGAAAGTTACCAGGGCGGTCTTCCATTCGAGTGGGATGAGTGCTTCATCAAGCCAGATAGAGTTGATGAAAGCGAGGAGGGTTGCATAGGCGGGGTCGGGAAGATTGGCCAGCAGTTTCGCAGTTATCATGTCCCGGCCCGGTGGCGTTCCTCGTTTCATTTTAGCGAGGGCCGCCTTCAGGTTGTGCAGCTGGAATGGATGATCCAGCTCCGTGTTCTCTGAACCCGTATACGAGCACGCGAGCCCTCGGGCGTCCTGTTAGGTGCAAAAATACTGGTCGCGTAGTGTGCAAGCTAGTTTTGAGGTATCTCCATTGAAGCTATGAATAGCTCGTTGGAGATGTTTTTGTGCCTCGGCGCGGGTTTGAGTCGGGTCAATTAGGGCGCGGAAGAGGCGCCACGGGCGCCGGCTAGACATTTGTCTGGCCGCCGTGTTACAGCGGTCCACCCAGTTCGAGTCGGCGAGTTGGGCCGCGTACTCTGCCGTTCGCTGGGTGAGCTCGGCGGTACGAATTTTGAACTTTCTATTATATTTTTGGTGGCGCCATCTGCGGACGAGGCTGTGCCGCGCCTCCCAGAGGTGCAGAAGGTGGCTATCCACCTCCGGCGTTGCCTCCGAGAGTTGAATATGGGTTTCCGTCGAACGAAGGTGTGTAGCCAATCCTTGTGCCCACGCGTGGTATCCTTGTTCGTGGATGGAGGCCGAATTGATGTAGCTCTGCCGGAACTTAGTCCAGTCAGGGAGCCGAGCTTGTGCGTGGGGTCTTGCCAATGGTTTAGTCCTTACGGTGGTATTGATAAGGCAGTGATCACTACCAAGTGTTTCCTCGGTGTTGGCCCATTCTGCGTGTCTAATGTTTTTGATAAAGGTAAAATCCAGACACGTATCCCGGGTCACGGAATTACCCACTCTCGTTGGATATGCAGGGTCGGTGTGGAGAGTCAGGCCCAGTGTGGACGCAAGTTCCGATAGCTTGCGTCCCCGCTTCTCCCCACGAACGTACCCCCAGAGCGTACTGGGGGCGTTGAAATCGCCCACAATCACCAGGGAGTCCCTGCCTGCAGCCTTTAGATCGTGGCTAAAGAGGTGCCATAGAGTAATATACACAAGGTAAAGAGCGGACACTGCCATAGAGCCCCAGCGGCCCAGATAGACGAGTGACAGGGAGCGCTCCTAGCGGGCGGCATTAAGCATAATCTCATTCCGGTTCCGGTCAAGTTAGTTTCGGTTTCGGTTTGAACGTTTCTGCTCCGGTTCTCCCGGTACCCTTCTCTCTCTCCTTCCCTCCTCGCTTGGCTCTCGGGAGCTCCGCGACTCCCGAAGCCGCTGCTTTTTTTGTGTGTTTTTTTTTCCTAATATTCACGCACTTTTATTTTAATTTTTACGATAGAATCCGTGCAAAATGTGCCAAACAATATCTCAACTTACTTCACAAAACAGAGGTGTATTTCTTGTTCCTTTCCTATTGTAAAACATCGAAGTTACACAATCGCCACATGGACTGCTGGCTGGTGGAGCGTTTTGGGGTCAACAACAGTAAGTGGTTCGAAAACCTTTTATTGGACCACATTCATGTATACATGATTTACTTCAGAAGCTCTGTATGTTTTATACGAAACAGATACTCACAAAAATAAATTAATATGAAGGAGTTCGGCATATCGTACACTTCGTAATAGATTCTTAGCAGAACCAAGTTAACAAAAACTTTCCAGAGAGAACATGCTGAATGATCCATTCGCTTTCACGCCGACTCGGGCACGGGAAGTAAGTCCAGAAGTAAATAAGACATCGCTATCATTACCAGTCATAAGAGTATAATAAGAGTCCAAAGCACACAGCGGATAGTACAAATTCCCAATTTTCGGCTAATATAAAAAAACGCCATTTTGCATAGCCTCAAACTCACTGCGGGCAAGCTATTACCAAACAGTGATAGCTCTATTCGAAATCTGACAAGATTCAACGTCCCTAAACATTCCCCGAAATTGTTCAGGAAAGAAGTATGGCTTCAGAAAAAGCGGCTAAAAGACTATGGACAGTGGATACAAAAGTGGATACATTTTCTTTCGAATATTTTGAGCCTCTATACACTATTTTCTATAGAAATTCTGTAGAAAGTGAATAAATATTTTGTTAGGGAGCCGTGATACAGATTTCCTGGAAAAGGGGAAACAAATCTTTGGAGTGCAAGCAGCACCGCCCAATTAATAAGTGCTTTCTGTTTTTGGTTTGGCAACCGCCTCCGTTAATACACTATTAACAGTTAAACCTGTCTAGTTGCTTACCAGCCACTGAAGAGTGCAACCGAACTTTGTGCAAATACCGTTTAAGTAATCGAACATGCAAACACAAGCGTAAACCGGTTAAGTAATCGAACACACAAACAGAACATTTTTAAAAACCTTTTGTGGCACTCCTCTGAGCAAAGGCTAAAACCACCCAGACCCCAAAGTGTGTGATACAAGGCGGCATACACTCCTCGAACATGTGCCACATTCTCTATTATAGGAAGAAAGTGATTTTCTAGTTGCTGAATGAAATTAAAGGCAGCCTAGCTGTGATGGTACTACTAAGTTCCCGAAGAGTTTTCCTGGCACGTGGTATGCTTTAAGCACAAGAAAGTACTGGTGAGGCCTGGTCAAATTATCAGACTCATCCCATAGCAGCTGAGAACAGCCAGAGCTGTGGGTTGTTTGTTCAAGCACAAGCTTGATCAAATAGCCCCAAACGTAATAAGTGGACGAGTCATCAATTACGTTAGACCTGATGTCTGATGCAAGCTCATAAATATCCTCTAGTGGCGGGAAGTTATCAATTGGAAGACATCCAACAATGTCTGAAATTGAACTTTCATGGTGCGAAGATATTGGCAACTCCTTGAGGAGGTCAGCCTTGTCATCCTCTACGTCTTCATTGTTCGACAGTTTGAACAGTTTCTTCATCCCTATGTGTTTTAGTCTTAAGGTGAACTGATGCACATTTGGGTTTGTGTTGCAGCCCAGCATTTGTCGTATATAGCTCCAAAAAGTTTCTCAAGTGGGTCTTGCTGCAGGCGTCGTGTAAGTAAGAACTTAAAGTCATGGCTGTTTGAAAGCTCATCCCAGAGCATGGGGACACTTTTTATAGTAACTTGCCACCCTATGGTGGCTTGTGGCTGCCTCCTACTTTGGAACTGCCATGCTGAAATCCATCCGAGTTGCTGGTGAAGGAAATCGAGTATTTCAGATTCTCCCTTCAGAATGGCATGACGCAACTTCTGCCCTGTCTTCTTGAATTGTGAGCTATTTAGACAATCAAAACGTATGTACATACTATCACAGAAATAGGCTGTAGCCATGGGTGCCTCAGGAAGCTCCTTGGCATAAACAAGGGATATGATTGCAAGAAAGAGTGAGGCACTCAGTACCTGTGCAGCACGATTTACTTCCATGTTACTGAAAGATTTTTTGAAAAATGTGTCTCTCAGTAAGTTTCGGAGCCAATTGCAAGCTCATCTCATGGGTAGAACGATAAAGTTCAACAATATGGGACCACTCAATGACCTCATTTTTAATGCAAAGTTTGTGTGCTTGGAGATTCCTCTTGGTTGTTTTGGGGAGGTGCGGAACATCAAAGATAAAGTAAACATATTCGTTGTCAACTTAAATACAATGGCTTATCAACACACAAACTGTTGGTTGGCCAAGCTTACGTTTGAAGCCCCTAATCACAGACCACAGCCTTTACTGTGAAGCCAACAGTCTTAAGCTCCCGAATGAGAGAACTGAGGAGACTGCGTTTAACAGAAGACGTTGTTGGAGTGTGCAAAACAGCAGGCACGTAGTCAGGGGGGGGGGAGGCCATGGGGCCCGCCCTTCCCCCCCCCCGAAATCTTCCATTTTGCTGGGGCCTCCTCTCCCCTCCCCCTCATACAGCATTTTGTCATGAGCGTCCCCCCCCCCCGAAACAAAATCTTGGCTACGGGCCTGCCCAAGAGTGTATGCAAGGCGCTAGCCCACCCCACCTCCTGGAAATTCCAGAGAGCACAACAACCAAGGCTCTATCTGCAATTAAAGATTAAAACAGCGCAAGGACACGGACAAGAACAAGAAGGTAGACGAACAAGGCTATCTGCAATGTTAAAGATTCGTTCAACACCGTCATCTGTAAATCCATGGACAATGTCGTGTGCAGGGTCGTGAGTTAAGTTCTTTTTAAAACAATTTCATCGAAAATCAAGATGCACACACGATCAAGTGCAGCCCGACAGCCCGGCGGAAACAACAGCGCGAGAAAGTCAAACCGATCGGCTCCACAAATTCCCGCCGAGCATGCGAGCACGCGGGCAGTCATGCGTCACCTTGATTGATGCAAAGTCGACCGAACATGATGCAGCAGAAAGCAAAGACGGACGGCATGCAGGGCACGGACGAACGACGCACGGACGAGCAGAAGCCTTGCAGAATGATGCAGAGGCGAAGGCGTGCAGGCAGGCAGGCCATGGCAGGCGCCATTCATCACGTGGTTTTTGTGACGTATTTGATTAACACTATTTAGTCGTTTTAAGTACTTTAAATAATTTTAAATCATAACAATTTAAAAAATAAATACTTCTCGGAGAGAGAGCTCTAATTAATATTAACCAAATTAGAGAAAAGCGCCACGTAGCGGAGGGCATTAAACGCACTATCTGGGCCGCGATTCGGCTTTAGTGTCCTCTCTTTACGTTTACTATATTACTCTATGAGAGTGCTGCGAACGTTACATTTTTGAGTCTGGGGGAACAGTAGATATTGAGTATGTGGAGGGGTGCATCTTGTTTCTTGAGCGGAAGCAGTGTCACCATCACATACGGATATTCAGTTTGAAGTTCCAAGTCGACTAGGTTAGCCGTATAATTTGTATGCGCACAGACGCAGGAAGAGGGGTCCTGCTGGAAGGTGATGTAGTTTGTAAGAGTGGCGCCGCTCCCTGGCTCCTGGAGAGCAACCACCGCCGGAAGCGAGTCGAGAGTTGAAAGGAAAAGTCGGAGATTCGCCCGCTTTGTGCGGGAGCGAAAGCCCCGGCAATTCCACTGGACAATTTGGACGGGGGTGGCCGAATTGGTTCTTGGGGAGCGCCTGATCTTAGGGCTGCTCGTTATGGTGAGTTAAGTTAAGGGGGATGGTAGTGACGCTGCTCCGGAGCCAGCACTCGCGGGGAGTGGGGCGTCCTCCAAACCGGAGAGCGAGCAGCTGTCGTCCTCGTCTACCTCTGGGGTGCGTCTAGAAGGTTCGAGAGGGCGGCCGGATACGTCCCTGTAGGGACCGCCGGGCCTGCGCGAGGGGCGCAGGAGTGCGCTATTTGTTGGGCAATCATCGCGGGGATTGTCTCTTGCAATTTGGAGATGGCGTTGACTATCATCGGGAATCGGTTTTCAAAGGCGGTGAATCGGGCGTCAATCGCCGTGAAGCCGGCCTTGAAATGGGCCTCGAATGCGGCCGCCGCGCTTGATGCCGCGTTCGGCGCCACGAGCTCACTCTCCATTTCCTCAGCCGCGGAAGGGGGGGGGGGAGGGGTGAAGGAGGCTGTTTCATTTTGGATTCTAATTCGTTAATTTTCTTTAGCGGCTTCTCGTTTTGGGCCCTGAGTGCTGCTATTTGATCTTGCTCGGCGCTGCGCGCCCTTGGTGAGGGGGGGGGGGGAGGGGGGAGTGAGTGAGAACTGGGGAAGAAGAAGCAGCCCTGCCCGAACCGCTCACCTCATTTCCGTTTTTGACGGCGTCGACCTAGGACCCGGTCTTGCCACGTGTCTCCGCCACTCGTTTCTCCAGGCCGCCGTGTGGTGGCGACTCCGTCGACAGTCGCTTTCCAGCACCTCCGGTAGGTGGCGCCGGCTTCGTGGTGTTTGAGGTTTCCCGGCGAGACTGGTCGCCGGGAGGCCCAAGATGGCGGCTTTTCTTCTTGGGCGCCCCATATTCCTTTTCCTCCCGTTTGGGCGGCCATCGAGGGTGTGCGGAATTTTGCCACACAGTCGCGAGAGTTGGTGGCATGGGCGCCACCGCACACAGAACACCGGGGAACACAGTTGTGAGGGGCCCGCACCCCCTCCACTAGCGGAGCTTGGAGTCCGCAGAGTCCACACGTGTTCGGCTGCAGGTTTGGACATGCATCCGCGCGATGCCCGACGGCCCCACACTGGCCGCAGGCCGGGATAGTTTTGTAATAGGTTTGCACAGAGACGACCATGTTGTCATAATGCACGTAACGGGGCTTCTCCTTACCCGCGAAGGTGATGCGTGCCTTGTTGGATGTGCCGAATTTTCGGATTTCCACAATGGTACCGGCGCGCCAGCACACTCGGTGTTGAAGAGTTTCCGTGGTGTCCGTGTTACGGACCACGATCACTCCATGGCACGTGTTGCCGCCGTCCTGTCTTAAATATCCCTGAAGCGGGATCGAGCCTTTCTCAGTGTTGACTGCGAAATCTCCGATGAGCCGGTCGGCCGCCTCGATGTCCGGGGTATGCACGATGACGATGTTTTGTTCTCACGAGGGTAGAACGGAGATGGCGCGAGACCGTTCCGGCCCGAGGTAAGCCGAGATGGCGGTGCCGTAGCCGGTTTCCGTGAACACCTCGTGAAGAGAAACACGTTCTCGGGGCTTGATGACTATAACGTAGTCTTCGGGATCGGGTTTGGGCATTGGGCGCGGCTTCCACTTCGTGAACGCCTTGCCCTTGCTTCCCTTGGCGCGCATCGCGGGAGCATTCAAGTTTCCGACCGACGAGCCGGGGGCCAGGGTGGCGCCGAGCGTCGCCATCTTGGCTTTTGTCCTGTGAGCGGCGTGCAGCCGCTTGAAGCAAAGCTTGACTCCGAATTTCCGGAAAAACCGTCGAATCTGCGTCATCGGTGGTGGGGACCGAGGCCCACGCCATCGCCTCAGGGTCGTAGCCACGTATTGGGAGCGCGGAAGTCGACATGTTTTCCTCGGAGGGCCGATTCTACCCGGCCAGGCGTCGGGCGCCCAATCGGTCGGTCGAAAGCGGCCGTAAATTTAGAAAAAGAGGCCCACCTGGACGAATCTGGTATCCAGTTGTTCCGCTCGGTGTTCCGGATTGATTGATAGCAGTTTTGCCGCGGTAAACAAATTTGGGCCGCTCGCCGCTTGCACGGCCTTCGCAGTTATTTTATGCAAGGGTGATAATCTGTCGTATTACACACAAGTACAGCTCCAGAAAAATGCGTACAAAATTACTGCGGCTGGGCTCTGTCGCCTCCGGTACACGTAATCTTAATTTGCAACAGGAGTGACGACGGCACCGGGAGAAGTTTGAAAATGGAGAACGCTTGTTTAAATGTTCCTGAGAACGCGACGAGTACAGGTGGCGACGTCGACAATACGCACCAGCGCGGACACCACCGAGCCGCCGAGCACCCGGCCAAACACACGCCGGGCGACCGTCATTTCAAAATTGCAGTCGGCGGCATTCAAATAAAACGTGTTATTGACATCAAAATAACTAAGACGTAAAAATAAAAGCTGTCATTGTGACGTCCGCGACGTCATTGGTCACGCCCCCGGACAGCGAATCGGTGCCGAAAATACGCGGCCCCGCGCTTATGGCGCTTACCGTGCTCGCTGCCATTTTTTCTGGTCGATGGCAATGCGCCTTCCCTCTTGTCGCCCATGTTTGTATTTTTTTAGGGGTCTTGATAATAGTTTCTTACACACCACAAATAAAGTTATGGGTCTAATTACTCGTTCTAAACAGTTAAAATGGATATAAAAAATGAAAGCCGTTTACAACTCCCTGTAACGCCGGATTAGAGCGCAGCTCTTGAGGCGGAGGATGGGAAGGGTACTGAGGGGGAGGTATATCCTTCCTGTCTTCTCCTCACCTCCTCATCCTGTCTGCTACTCCTCCCTCCGAGCGGCGTCGCCGTCGTCTCACGAGCGTCACGTGACCTCACGGGGTCAACTGACGTCACCGGGATCACGTTACGTCACCGGGGTCACGTGACGTTCCCGGGGTCACGTGACGTCACCGGGGTCACGTGACCTCATGTGACCTCACTGGGGTCACGTGACCCCTATGAGGTCGCATAACAATGATGTCAGCAGTGACGTCATCAGTGCCGATGCCGATGAAGTCATCAGTGACGATGAGCATGACGATGCAGATGCAGATGACGTCATCAGGGACGATGACGGTGCGGATGACGTCATCCGTGACGTCACTGATGACGTCATCGGCATCCGCACCGTCATCACCTTTGAAGTAAATGTAAATCCTCGGTCATCCAATTATCCGGTGTCAAAGTGAGGAAGATGTCTAACGTGTACTGAGGGCGCGAACTACAAGCGTTTTGCCTTGCTTTTATAACCGAATCTAGAGCAACGAGATAACTGCCTTGCGTACTCCGAAATTACGGAAGCAATAAGTTTCAACAGGTCGAGTACGTCACCGGGGATGTAGACGAGACGGTGCGCACTGTTTAAACGCTTGCAGTATCCACGAGTGGTACCAGGAAAACGACGTCAACAGAGAAGGAGCTCTCGATTCAGCATAATGCAGTGCTACGGGCCCGTGAATCTTCAAAGTTCGGGGTGGTGGCGGTGTAAAAAAAGACGCATCAGCGCCACACCAGTGATCATGAATAGCACCGGTCACAAACTCCCAAGCCCCGCCGCTCCACTCGACACCACCACGACGTACGACAACAAACTGCATTAAAACGCCCCAGAAGTGAAGGTGTCTGCTCCCGTACTGCAACTAGCGGAAGTGAAGTGTTGGGCGGATGTCCTTCACAAGAATATAGAAGAAATGCTTTGCGCGAGGGTCATTTCCATTTAATATTGAATACATAATGATAAAATCCCAATAATTTGTTTTTCTATCTGATTCAAGCTCGTCGGACTGCTCATAACACTGGTCGAGCATGAAAATAACAAAAATATAAAATTTTCATGACCGGTTTAAGATTTATTGTTAATAGATCGTTATTTTTCGCAACGGACTAACATTAAAGATTTTGCCTCCATACTTTTGAAATGCAAACCGTTCTTACATACGGCTGTCCATTGCGACGTGTTTTGTGTCTTCTTTAAATCTGTAATGGTCAGCGACCAAAGAGCTCACCCGCACATGTCAAGCTTATATACGCCGCGGGGAGAAAAGCTTCTTGAGTAGGAAGTGTCGGGTGCTGTGTCGTTGCTGTGCTTGTGTATATGTCGGTGCTGTGTAATACGTGGTGCTCGTGTTGTCTGTGATGTATGATGTATGCGGGTTGGTGTCTACACCTGATCGTTCGCAGCGTATTAGCAGATTCTTTTATATATATATAGGCTGCTAAAAATCTCGGTAGGTGGCGTAAGTTACCGCCAGATTCCAAATAGTTTTCTTCAGTTATTTGTCAATGTAAGCTCGGCATTTGTTTTTCTGTCTAGCTGGCCCGTCGTCGGTACCGCCGCTGCCGACCGCCGACGATGCACGTACGTACCTTTACACGTTTACCCTTGCACGCTGGGAGGCTGTTTGCTGTGTATAAAAGACATCTAACGAGAACAGAAGGGTCCTGTGTGCTCTCAATTCGGTTGAAAAGCGCGCGATCTCGCTGGGCTCGTCTCTCGCCTGCTCTCGGCTGCTGGCCGCCATTTTTATAAGGAACACGTTCAACCGTGTTTTCCTGAAGGCAGACATGGTGTATCATGTTAAGTTTACACGGCACCTCATGTGTAGACGAATAACACACATGGCTGCGTGTAAAACGAACACGTTTTGACGTGTCCGCTATGGGACAACGGTTTACACGTCTGAGCGTGTTATTTTTGCTAACAGTGAAGGAACACACACAACACTAAAAATAGCAAATAAATATGATACCCATTTTTGCTGCTTCTAGAAAACTGCAGATACACTGATTGAAAACAAAAAAGTTGCACAGCCGCGCGATTTTTGCCAAGCCTCTCCTCATTTATATTTCTTCTTCCTCCCCAGTCCAGTTTAGGCATCGCTTTCGAGCTGTAGCGTTTTTTTACTATATTAAAAATATGTTTGACGCTGTAGCAAACTATAGATTGGCTAGTCTTCTGACACCATAACGACTCGCCTGGCAAAAAATAAAAACTGAATTTTGGGGGTGTCACTGTCCCTTGAAGCTAAGGCTACAAGAGTAGAACGCGATAGCGCTACAGGGTCAAGTTCGCAAAGCATTCTTATATAAACGCGTGCTCGTTCCCAAACTGTGCAAGCGCTTCTGCGTGGTCTTGTCTGCAGCGTCACCTGCCATGTGACGTCACACGTGCCGGTAACGTCATAACCCTATCGACACGCTAAAGTTTGCGGGAAAATGTTATGCTAAATTTGGCTGGAAAAGTTTTCGCTAGATTTGGCTGGATACTCTCCGCTAAATGTGGTGGCAAAGTTTTCGGCTAAATTTGGCGTAGAAATGTTGTGCTAAATTTCAAAATATAGCGCCCGCAGCAATATG